>WTXK01000403.1:32500-40767 GCA_025769895.1 Lactarius psammicola | reverse complement strand
GACTGTCTGTGGCCTGCCCCTCAAGTTTCATCTTGGTGCAGCAAGTGTTTCTCTCAAGGTGCACACAAAGAGATCGACTGCCCCAAGTACGAGCAGTGCAAGAAGTGCGAGGTATATGGCCCCTTCAACTTTCTCAAGCGCCATCAGTGTCGCTCCACCACTCGCTCCCCCTCTTTTGACAATCAGAACAGCGACATTTACGATCTCATTGACCCTTAAGCATCTTAGGGAAGATGGACTTAGAGAGGGGGTGATGTTATGATCCGGACGCTTCAGTCCTTTCACATGTATGTTGCCACTTACCTTTGCTTCGGTTCTGTTATCTTTGTTACTCCATTGGTGTGTCCCCTTTGTTCTATATGTGGTTTATCCCCTATTGTCTTGTGCTTCGGATAAGAAAACCCCAGATAACAACATTTGCATATGTCTGTCCTTGTGTGTTCGTCTTTGTGACTTGAGCACTATATATACTTGTACTTTACACTGTACGAAGCCAGACTTGGCTTCGTTTGCAATCTAGCAACCTTGCCTTCGTACCTTTGGTGTGAACAGTCCTTCTCTCATCTTGTGAACCATCTCTCTCGACTCTAATCGAGTCAAACCCTCCTTCGAAGTCTTTGCAGTTGTACTATAACAACGCCACACCTGATTGACTTAGTTCGCCACCAAGATTAGGCGTAGAGAAGTGTCTTACACTTCGGACTAGGTGTCCTGCCACTAAGTCAGTTGTGCACACTGTGCATAACATCTATTAGACACTACTAGAGTCGTAGCATCACAGACAATAGACGTCTTTGCTCATCTATTAGTGTGTGTCTTCACAGACACTCGAAAACTTTGAACCACTCCTTGCACAACGCCCCTGCTAGGGCGTAACATCAAGGGCTTCCCCGCATTTTGACAGTTTCGCCACTGACCCCCTTGTAGAGGAGGGGGAGTCATGACTAGCCAATCTTTACAGACCAACTCTCACCAGGACCCTTTTCTCGGGAGGGCCCTCGATGAGTGGTCAACCCGGGGGTGACCAGTCGAAAATGACCAAAGCCCATCTGATACCAATCAAACCAATCTCTACTGACTTGCCACTCAGTAGTCTGTCTGATTAAACCACCAAGGAGGTAGACACCAACCACTCCATCCCGAAGGCCATTCTGGTCTGCTACCCCCCATTTGTTCGATAACACTTCATTGCCGTTTTCCCAAATACCGGCTTTTCTGCATGTGAGATAAGATATATTTTGCTCCAGGTATTTCAACCTGCATGTTTTCACATGGTGCGCGTTGCAAGACACGAGCAAGTGCGGTAATTCCATTCCCGATGTGATAGGATTAAGACACAGTGGGCACCACCCTCTTTCAAAGCCGGGGGTTCTACCACTTCTCTTTATACGTTGCCACGCCCTCTCCACCTGAGGGAATGCGCCTGTACGTCCTAAGACCAGCCAGCGTACACCTTCTGCCAAATCAGTTCGATTGATTGCCTCCCTAATAAACCCTTGTGTCATCCCATAGTAGGATGAATCATAAGCTGCCCAGCTCTTCGTACTTTGAGATGACATCAACCGTTCTAAGACCACATGTCGAACATGGAGGAGTTTTACGACCTCCGCATGCGATCTCCCTCTTGGAACCGCCGTTCCTATTTCAAGAACAGGGAATTCATCCCCAGGGAGCCAATAATTAGCCCATAGTCCCGAGTCCCCATTCAAGAGGGGCGTCTCCACCGGCGCCCCGTCTGCTTGTTCGCCCAACATTTCGGATCGTAATGCCTCAAGTAACTCAGACCGATAAGGATTCGATTGTACGCTCATCTCAAAACAACGTCCTAGTTGCGCCCATGGTCGTAATGGCGCAACGACATCACTATGAATCTCTGCACCGGTAATATCCTCGTCCTCCACTATTCTCCGGTTTTCAACGTGATATCTCCCTGTGATAGGGTAGACGAATCTGCTGTACTTCTGCTTTTCTTTCTGCACCTTTTCGAGCCATACATGCGTCTGCGACACCCAAGTCAAGTGTCTAGATTTGTATTTGGCGGGTGCATCCCAAAGATTCTGAATCCAAGTCTTCATCTTGGGACCTATTTCGAGTTTAACTCCCAGTCGCGCCCTTGAGGCGGACATTTCTAGGAAGATGGGTGGGAGACCCAGCTCGTAACAGAGTGAAAACGCATCCGTACTGGTGTTTGACTTGGCCAAACCTACAATCCACTTGGCAGCGATGTTTATAATGCGCTGCATAGGTTCAGCATGTAACTTTTGAAACCCAATCAACTCAGAGCCATATAACATGGTTGGGTAGATCAGGTTGCGGACTAAAGCCACCTTCAATTGAATGGGACAGAAACGGTCCGTTAAGAAAGGCCTAAGGACATGCAACTGGCGCATGCCCTTCTTGGCTTGGGAGTGAGCGAATTCTAACTCCATCGACCTTTCACCGACAACAATTTTCCTTGGGTCACCAAGTCTCTCATCCATGGTTATTCCTAAGTACTTATAGGCGGGCACGGTTGGTATAACTCCCTCAGGGGTGGAATACACCATCCCTCTGTGGGCTCTCTCCAGGTCTTCTCTACTAAGGACTATACGGTCCCGTTCATAAGCTGAATCAGCGAAGTCAAGCGGCCCTCTTCTACAAGGACGGTCTGATCCTGGTTCGATTTCACTGCCTAACCAACACATTACACCGCATTTGTTATGGCCCATATCCATACCAAACTTTTTACCCCAATCAAATATGCCCATAATGGCCCGTTGTGCCCCTTCAGGGCTATCGCTCAACGCTACAACATCATCAGCATACATCAAACCTGGTACCCACCCCAGGGTGTAACCGGTCACAGCCACGCCATGGTCTTTGCCCACTGCCTGCTCAAGGCAGTTGTTTATAAATATGTCGAAAAGGATCGGGGATAGGGGGTCCCCCTGCTTAGCACCCCGGGTAGGGGAGAAGGGAGCAGAGATGTGGACACCCACACGAACAGAATACTGGGTAGTACGATACAATTCCGCAATCATTCATAAAAACCTTCCACGTATGCCAACGTGATCGAGTAATCTGGACAGGTACGCATGATAAACCCTGTTGTACACTTTCTTAAAATCAACGAAGGTCCCCAGGGTAGAGGTCCCTTCTAAGAAACGCCTTCGCACAATTTCAGCCAATGCAGTTGCTTGGGCTACAGCTTCCTCACGTGGGCGGAAGCCGGCTTGCTCAGTACAAATCAGGCCACTTGACTCGCACCATTCACTAAGGCGGTTGGCCATTAAGCAGAGTAGCACCTTCAAGGCGCAACTAATCAAACTTATACCATGATAGTTGTTCGTATTCTCACTATCTCCTCCTTTGAAGAGATTGACTATATGTACCTCCCGCAACTGCTGCGGGATACTAGTAGTCAGCCACATGCTTTCAATCAGCATGTAGAACACTTTGCCCAAATTTGTAAGGGGGGCTTTCAGCAGCTCTCGCACTTTTGTTTCACTAAGATCGACATAGACGTTATCTGGCCGCCTGAATTGCGGATTTTCTTTAGCGATCGCTGCCATACACTCCTCCCTAACCATGATCTTGAGGACATTAATATGAACCTCATCCTTACCAGGGGTGGTATTGCGATTCATTCCCCTGATCGTGAGCAGGATTTCTGGCCAAGTAACGTCGTCGTTAAGACACTCGGCCTCCTCCGCTGGCTCACCAAGCTCACCAAGATCTAATTCAGCCCAATGGTCGACATTCCAGGTCAGGTTATCAGGATCGTAGGTTAGTAGATCCTGATAATGCTCCCGCATCACTTCCAATATCCTATCTGTATGGTGTTGTAAGACTCCCTCCCGATTCTTTACCGGGTTAACCGTATCAACAACTACTGATGGAGTAACTTGAGCTCGTAGCCGACTCCACACGTTTTTATGGTCGTTTGCAATAAAGTCGTCTGCTACATGGGCGTAAAACTGCTGCCTCACTCTAACTTGCCAGGCCTTCTTCGCCATTTTAAAGCACTTCTGAGCCTTCACTAACTGTATACAAGTCCCTTCGTCTGGTAGGGTGTCACAGTCCAATGCCTGGTGATACGCGGCACTGTGCTTGTGAACGGTCTGCTGCAACAGTTTAAGTTTTCGGGGGAACTCTGGTTTAGATCCTGGCTTATGCACCTTCTTCACATCGTGCTTGCGGCACACTTCGTCAAAGGTAGCGATGAACGCGTCTGCAGCAGTAGAGACTACGGCTTCACGATCACCATTGACATCCTCAGCGTCGGTATCATCACTCAATTGAGCTAACCCAGCTGTAGTTTGCCTCATAAGCTTGACCCATGCATTGTCATTAACAATCAGGTCCCCCTTCAAGTAAATCATCTTGCTGTCGAAAGCTGCCCTGGTGGGACGTTCACGCCTTTCCGCAGCCTGTATATCAGCATAAGGCGACATCACCACCGGACGATGATCACTTGACAGCGCAGTACCCTTGCACCCCGAAAGAGCTTTTGGCTCTCTTCGGTCAGCAGAATATGGTCTAATTGCCTAGCCGCCCTGTGAACGGGGAAGTGCGTTCAACAATTTCCTACAAAATGTGCAGGGAAAAGATAGTTCTTCCTACTCCCTTCATGAATGTTGAGATGGTGGAGCAATTGCTTTTCGGGTTCATTCAAATCCCCCATAACCACCACTTTACTATCACTGTCACGATCAATTATCTTCGCCACAATATTCTTGACCACCTGTAGTTGCGCAGTGTGCGTGCAACGGTGGTTACCCCCCAATTTGAGGTATGCATTTATAAAGTGCACAGGGCTCGACAACCCAGCATAGCGAAAAACCTTGACATGGATCAACCAATGTAACCCATGGGGTACCTTGTAGGCAGCCAGCTCATTACTAACCAGCATGGCAATACCACGGAAGTCCTCTTTTGCGTTTGAGGCAAAGCATCTATACCCGTTCATATGAATGGGATAGTGGCGAGCACTAACAAGGGTCTCTTGTAGGGCAAGCACGGCCATACTCTCTTCGTCCAGAAGCTCTCCTATCTCCACCACCTTAGACCAAAAGCCATTACTATTGTAAGTACCAACAGCAAGCGGTGGGCAACGACGCAACGGTCTATCAGATTCAGGCTTAGAGGGTTTCATTCGGCGTTCCCTCCAAGGCTGCCATAAGGCCAACCTCCAACCTTGCACACGCGCAGAGCGGCCATCATCCCGGGGAAACGAAGTCGACTTATCCTCCTTGTCAGTCAGATTGCTCTGTGATGCTGTTTCCTCTTCTCTATGTGCTACCGTGGCAAGGGTACCCCAATCTTCCATACATATCTTTGTCCTCGCACGAATCGTGGACAAAAAGGTGGACCCCAGACTCTTGCGTACCTACACATCCGTGTGCGGGTGACGGTTCAAGCCTGATACGTGTTTGATCTTAACAATTAAGTCTGCCATGTTCCCAAGACAAGCCCTAAGTTCATGCCAGATCTGAGCGGTGGTGTGACTCTGCACATTGTACAGAATTAGGCGGGTACAGTCCCGCTTCAGATTAAGATCGCCCGGGGGAGGCAGCCCCCGGACTCGGTGTGTTTTAAGGTAATCAGGGAGACTGGGTATGGACACACCATAAGCCGTTTCCCGATCGCCCAAGCGTGTGCTTAGATTGTTATAGGCCATGATATGTTTCAGTTCTATGACCCAGATTAACCCACTCTACTCCCAACAAGCCAACGCGGATAGCACGCGATTTATATCCCGTGGTTGTCAAGCCTCGACCAGGCAACCTGAGCCACAACAGCATCCCAGGCTAGCTCCATTTCAGGTCCTTCGGTTAGTCACCCCATCTTAAACAGACCGCCTAGCCCCATTTGCGTGAAGCACGGGAGGAGTGTTAGGGTTCAATCTCCAGAGAGATACTCGCCGACTGTGTGTGCGGAACCCCAATATAAACACCAAAACCAATTTAAAGGGGCTCAGTCCTTTATTATACTCGTTTTATTTCGACATTAGCCCAAAGAGAAGGGAGCGATGCGCTTAATTTCACACTAACAATTCGTGAACAACTGTTACATTGAGCCATGAGTCAGGGAACTTTGCCCTGTTGTATGATAATAAAAGAAGTCAAGCGTACTAAAGCTAGATCTAAGTAGCTTTTTCCTTTGCTTTACCCGACTTCCCTCCCAACCCCTCGCCAGCAGACTTAGGGTTCTGCGCATCCGTATTGCCCTTCTTCTTTTTCTTCCCCTTTCCGTCCTCCTCCATCTTTGCCTTCTTCGGGGTGCCCGAGGACTGGGTTTCAGCGTTGCGCTTAATCCCCGCTTTTTCTCAAGCACGGTGATGCGCTTCATCATTCTGGAAATTTCCCCCCGAATCTCCTTAAACGTCTTATCCGTCTCTTTAGCTACCATTTCCGCCTTGACCGGCTCTCCCTGCAGTGATGCTCCTACCCGATTACGCGTGACGGTGATGGGTGCTAGGCCCGCTCCCTTGCACACTTTGTTGAAGGTCGCAATGAGAGGGCAGTTCCCGCCATGGTGAGGCTTGCCCTTGCCGAATGTTGGGTTCTACCAGCATACACAGCAGATTGTGTGATACTGCACTTCCTCCGCCACCACCAACCCACGCGTACGCTCCTTCAGCCAAGTCGTTACATACTTGGTGTCGGAGATCGGGTCGTTCGAGGACGTGTTCTTTGTCAAACGTAAATACCACATTCCCAGACATGGCTCAAATTTGTTGTTGATCTAGACCCCCGCCCAAATAAGTTAGATCAGCTGGGCAGGGAAGATAAAGCTTACTGCACGAAAGAAATATCCGCTATAGTGGGCCTCTAGGGCTGAGCCAAGGGCACTGAGGATGGCTTCCTCGATGTTCTTAGTCAGGTTGAGATGCACAGACCACACTGCCGAGCATTGTGGTTCGATCCCGCACACCATCGACGGAGGCCACGCCACCGCAGCTGGAGCTATCCAGACAAACGAGCGGCTCGCATACGAACGGTGTATGAAATCAACAGATCCAGCCAGAGTGCCCTTGCGCTTTCCTCCCTCTCTGTAAAATAAGTCAGCACTTATGGAATCAAAGCCTGACCTCCTCGGGATGGAGGCGCCTTTAAACGAACGCCAGGCCAGATTTTCCAGCTCCAATTCGTCGTCCAAGTGTGCGAGCACGGTCCTTGACACGACGATGTCCAGTGGGTCCACCTCTGCCACCAATGGGGGGGTCACCGCTTCTGCGGGGACCGTACGCATTTTTGAGAGGAGGTGGGCCATAGCCGTAATGTCGCTCACCGAAATCCAATTGTCACCTGGCGTGCCAATCTTCACAAACCACATTGAGAGTGATGTTGAGTTGACAGGCAAAGCTTCGCCCAATCCCGCCATCGGGGAATCCTCAATGTCGCCAATTGAAAGAGCCAGGGATGCAGACCGGACTTCGTCTGTCGGGGGTACTGCTCCTATGGGGGTCGAAACGACCTGCGCACGTTTCGTGGGTGGTCGCGTAGGAGAAAGTGCTACTTGTTCTGAGGACATTGTATAGCACTTGAAGTGAAGTAGGGTGGATCTGTGGGTGTGTTTGGTTAGTAAAATCCTTGTTGCTTTTATATCGCAGCCCCAGGAAATACCACCCAACACAAGCAATCATGCGTGTGGAAAATACCGTGCCAACAAGGTAACCCTCTACACACACAGGTTCATAGGAATCAATCCATCCATCTCCGACATCAGCTGGATCATCAGGTGGGTCAGAGATAGCCCAATCAGAGAATGTAGGGCACGAGCCCCTTGATAACATGGGAACTACATTTGTTCAAATAGGACATTTGTTAGCTCTCAGAGGTCCAAACCATTTAGCATGTGTTATATCTCACCCCATCTGTCCAAGATAAGAATCTCGGCACGCTGTACGACCAGCATCAGGTGGAGATAAGAAAGCACATGCTAGGGGACTTTAGCTGTCCAAGCAGAGCCTATTGCCGAGACGTTTCCAGTGGTACCGCGTGGAGGCGCCCCCTTCCTGTAAGCGATAAGATCAGATGCACCTGATAAGAGTTGAAATGATCTAATCTTATCTAAGCGCCGGTGTCACGTGACCTACGTCTACGCTTTTCCGGAGGCACAAATAATCCTAAGTCGTCAGCAGCAGGAAAACCTGTCGCTCACAGTGACTTTGTCGAAAGAGATCTGTAGAAATGTTGATAAGTTTGGTTAGTCAAACGAAACAGAACATTAAAGTGGAAGTAACCTCCCACTGTCATGTGATTTCATAGGGTCATAACAAGTCC
>WTXK01000403.1:0-27500 GCA_025769895.1 Lactarius psammicola | reverse complement strand
AAGTTTCCATTGCATGAGGAAATGTTCTGTCTTGGTACGATCACCAGTAAATGTAATGGGAGGGTTTCCAATGAACTTATCTGATTGAGTTGCTCCTATTGCTACATTGAGTCCTGCATTAGGATCTCCTCCTCCTCTAGGCGCGCCTCCTCCTGGGGCTCCTGGGAATCCTCCACCTCTTGGTGGGCGTCTGTTGGGTAGGTCTCCTCCACTTCTCCATGGGTTTTTGGGATCTTCAGGCAGTCCTCTTCCTTGGAATCCGCCTCTTCCTTCGCTGGGAGGGTTGTCGCGATCTGGTCCTACTGTGCAGTAAAGTGCGATGTTGTCATTGGTAATCCTTTGCCCATCTTGCATAATCCAATGCCCTGTGTTAGGGTCAATTGTTCCAATTGGTTCTTGCATTGGGGCTTCTACGCGTACTTGTACTGGCTCTGTCATCGTGGCCATTTATGATATAGTTGGATACTTAGCTAGTGGTGCTGGGATGATGTTTTCTACTGGTGCTGCAGCTGCGTCATGGATTGCAATTTGTTCTGCAAGTTCTGTGATTTCTTCAATTGCTGCCTCTTGTTTGTGTTGTTTGCTCTTGCTTTCATCTTCAGCAGTTTCTTCACTGGCTTCTTGTTATGATTTCTTGCCTTGCAATGCACTGTGAAGGGGATCTCTTACCATTTTCCCTAAAGTTGACGCCATGCGTCCCTCTATCCATGGATTCACATCTTTGTGACTCTTTCCCCTGTGTCATGCGACTTGTCTTGATTCCCGCACACCTCATACATAATGGACAGTCTTGTCTTTGTTATCTTTGCTATCTTTCCCCTTGACATCACCCTGCATCCAGACCCCTCACATGTCTGCCTTCATGGACAGCTTCATTTCCTTATCTCTGACTTCCCTTCACACCTAACATCCCTTGTGACTTGTCTCTTGACTGATGAGGCCTTATGCCTCTATGATATGACAACTGCCGACCCCTACTATATGTTATGATATGACTGATGCCTGGTCCTCTGACCACCACGTCCACAGACACATCACTGATAGTTGACCTAGACCTGTGTCCTATCTTTGATATCATACAATACCACTTGTGCCCATATGTTCCTTATGGTGCCATCTGTTTACCTTACTGTGTGGCTCTGTTGTTGTCTCTTTGAGCCTTGTACCAGTATATAGGTTGTAGTTGAACTGGCTTGTACTGCAGTTCTGACTTCTTATGTAATACCACATCAGTTCTCATGAAACGACCTTTGACTCACCCCTTGCGCTTGAGTCCCTAGTTTTGCTCACCGTTGAGTTTGAGCCTAGTCTATCCCTGCTACAGTTGCCAAGTCCCAGGAGCTCAGTCAACTCTTGTTCATCCCCATACTGAGTCTTAACTGACTCACTCTATCCAGTTTCCTGATGCTGACTTGAGAGTACACATCGTACTCAATGCCCCTGTGGTGGCGTTACACTTCTGATGGTGCTGGTGTCCTGGATGTTATTGTCATGAACTGTCAAGCTTAGGTTATGACTTAAGAGTTCAGGCCAGTCTGGTCCAGTCCGGTATTATGTAATCAACTTCCTAATTATGAAATCCAGGATCGGTGTTTGAAATTATACTCCGAGGGTCACGTGATCTGTCATGTGATCAGTCCTTATGGAAGGTTCTACAACCTTCCATAAGCTTCTACAAACTTCTACCAGTTTCCACAGGAGAACTGCGGAAAAGGTCACCAGGTCTCAGAGAGACTATTGCCATTGGATGGTATTTATAGAGTTTCTACAGCCTTCTACCAGCTTCTACAGAGGAGCTGCGGAAAAGGTCACCAGGTCTCAGAGTGACTATTGCCATTGGATAGTAATTATAAAGCTTCTACGAGGTTCCAGAGTATTCCATTATGTAAACACCATGTAGCCAGGTATATAAGCTAGAGCAATATAACGGACAGTCCCTCAGACTGTCCACTTGTGAACTCCCACTTGCAAGCCCCTCAGTCTTCTGCACAGCTCTCCACCATTGGTTTGCTCCGCCTCCTTGCTCTCTTGCTCATGTTCAAAGCTTTCCTCCTGTTCCTCCATCTTGCTCTCTTCTTCGCCCCTCTTACCCATCGTCTTCCTAAGTGTTTCAAGTTCGTCCTGACTTACTGAGAGTAAGTCATCACAGTTATGATCCGGACGCTTCAGTCCTTTCACATGTATGTTTCTACTTACCTTTGCTTCGGTTCTGTTATCTTCTTGCCCCATTGGTGTGTCCCCTTTGTTCTATATGTGGTTTACCCCATATTATCTTGTGCTTTGGATAAGAAAACCCCAGATAATGATGTTTACATATGCCTGCCTTTGTGTGTTCGTCTTTGTGACTTGAGCACTATAAATACTTGTACTTTACACTGTAGGAAGCCAGACTTGGCTTCGTTTGCAATCTAGCAACCTTGCCTTCGTACCTTTGGTGTGGACAGTCCTTCTCTCATCTTGTGAACCACCTCTCTCAACTCTAATCAAGTCAAACCCTCCTTCGAAGTCTTTGCAGTTGTACTATAACAGCGCCACACCTGATTGACTTAGTTCGCCACCAAGATTAGGCATAGAGAAGTGTCTTACACTTCAGACTAGGTGTCCTGTCACTAAGTCAGTTGTGCACATTGTGCATAACATCTATTAGACACTATTAGAGTCGTAGCATCACAGACAATAGACGTCTTTGCTCATCTATTAGTGTGTGTCTTCACAGACACCTTGAACCCTTGAACCACCCCTTGCACAACGCCCCTTGATACGGATCAATACGGAATGCGAGAAGTATGGAGCCTTACTAATACTTATGACCGGGTTAGTAAGAGTATATGTGTCATGGACTTGTTGTATCAGTCAGCGGTAGAATCACATGTCTTTATAGACTGTGAGGTAGAACTGCTATTCGTTGTATGGATTGGAGAGGAGCTTTAAAGCTACCTCGATATATGTATATAAGTCGTCGTATTGAGACCAAGGCTCTTCAGCTTGGTCTTCTTCAATTTCACTTCTGACTTGTATCCCTCTCCTCGCAGTAGGAAGTCCATTGCTCCTTGTCTCTCCATTATCGACGTAAGCCTAAGTACACGAAGTATTGTCTTAGTGCTTTGAGTTGTATACTTCTTTAAGTTACATACTCATCATACTAGTGTTGTCACTAAATTGCCTAAGTCAGGCATATGCTGTGAAAGCGTAACATTAAGACCAAGCTTTACAACCGTGGCGACCTTTCTGACAACCGCAGAACGCTGGGTTAACTTTCAACCCTATTTCATAGAACGAAGGGGAGCAAGGAATGTACCCACCAGATACCTCAAGGCTGCAAGGTGGAGGATGAACGTGGGACCAGAAGGGTATTACGTGGATACTTCAAGACCAAATCGGTGGTGCCCAGTTGAATTCAATTTCGAAGCAATTTGCTGGACTTGTATTAGGGAAAACCCTAGGGGTAACAATTGGGAAGTAGTTGCACCTGCTGAGGGCAATTTACGTTGTGATATTCACACAAACGAAGTAGTAATTCGATCAGAGTGGGGACCAATTGATGGTGCACCAGAAGAAACCCACTCTGCAAATTCTCGAACTCCAGCCCCAAGCGAAGCCAGTCAAGAGACTGAAGAATCGGGAGAAGAAGCTGATGAAGACGAAGAACAGAAAGAAGCCATTGAACAAATCGCGGAACTTACCAATCAAATTCAGATAGTGGAAGAACCCGAGAGAATTCAAGTGATGGCTACCAAAACCATATAAGAACCTGTTAGAGAACGGATTGAAGAACCAAACAAACAAATGTTTATCAATCCAGAGACTGGACACGTAATGACAGCAGATGACATCGCATTATATCGGGCAATCAGATCTGATCATCCTGATCCTCCTTCGGGAGGAGGAGGAGGACCCCCTGGAGGAGGAGGAAGAAGACTTCCTAATGGAGGGGGTGGACTTCCAGGAGGTGGATTCCCAGGAGGCGGATTCCCAGGAGGTGGATTCCCAGGAGGCGGACCTCCAGGAGGAGGATTCCCAGGAGGAGGAATACCACCTGCGGGAGCACCTGGCCATCAATCAGACAAATTCATTGAAAATGCCCCACAAATATTCACAGGGGATCGACTCAAAGCGGATGAGTTTATAACTCAATGGTCATTATACTGGGGAGTAAACAATAATAACCCCATTATGACTAATGCTTACCGAGGATCAATGCTGTTCCTCACATACATTCAAGGAAAAGCAGTAAACAAATGGGTCATGAACATGAGCCAATGGCTCAATCGACAAGTTACCGGCGGAGTACCAGAACAAACACCAGATCTATGGGTCGAAACTGAAAGAGCGTTCCGAAGAAGATTTGCAAATACTCTTGAAAGAGAGCAAGCACAAGGAGTGTTGAAACGAGGTCTAATAATGAAGGAAGGAAATCTTGACATGTATATCACGGAGTTTGAAACTCTGGCACGACAAGCAGGATATCGGTTAAGTTCCGTTCAAACTATTGATCTGTTCACCGATGGACTACCACAACCTCTGTTTGAAAAGGTATTCCAAATGGATGACCTGCAAACATTTGAAGAATGGAAGGATGCGGTCAGATGCCGACAACAGCAATATATCCATATGAGGGCAAAGTTGGACGCCCATAAAGGTCAAATTCCAAAACCACGCGGATTCACGAATAAAGGAACGATGCCTGGGAACCTTCCCAACCCAAATGCGATGGATACATCAGCTGATAGAAGTAGGGCGTGGTTGGCTGGATCAGAAGATATTGACTACACACAGCCACCTTATTCCCTGCCCAATCGAGGTAGAGGTCAAGGAGGAAGACCAAATGGAAGAGACATCATGTGTTACAATTGTGGAAAGAAGGGACATATTAGCCGCAATTGTTATCAAGCACGGGGACAAGGTCAAAACAGTCAAGGACGATCCACCGATACTGAACCCATGACTATACGAAATACGAT
Source organism: Lactarius psammicola (assembly GCA_025769895.1). Classification (NCBI taxonomy): domain Eukaryota; kingdom Fungi; phylum Basidiomycota; class Agaricomycetes; order Russulales; family Russulaceae; genus Lactarius; species Lactarius psammicola. The sequence goes on along the minus strand of WTXK01000403.1, from coordinate 22,539 downwards.
ATCGGGAATGACAGAAGAGGAACAAGCCCAGTATTGGATGGGGCAAGTGGCTGAATTAGGAGATGGAGTCAAGGACCGGATCCTGAAGGATTTGTGGACAAAGGAGGGTTTTCAGGACGCCTGAACCCATCGGCCTGGGTGAGGGTGGTCAATTGTAATTCTGTTATTATCACGCGCTATCGATCTATGCGAATTCCAGTTTCGATAAGAACAAATTACTCAAAGGCCGACATCAGAGTCCTTGTGGACTCAGGGGCAACTGACAATTTCATCAAACCCTCATTTGCAAGACAAATGGGATTAGGGATGAAACAACTAGAAAGACCCCGTAAAATATGGAACATTGATAATATGGAAAACAAAGCGGGGCGTATTACTCATTGTGTGGATCTTGATGTGCAAACTAAAGGAATTCACAAGGAAATGCGGTTCCTGGTGACAAATACAGGACAAGAAGAAATGGTACTAGGATATCCATGGTTAGCCCAATATGAACCAAAAGTCAGCTGGAGACATGCCACTATTCACGAAGATGCCCTTCCTGTAATACTCCAATCAATCAACCCAAAGAAAGAAGGATTGGTAGTCGCTAAGGCACTGACAGCTATCGATAAGGACCAAATTGTCAAACAACTGGATCAAGAATGTTCCATCAGAACTATGGCAACAGAATTGGCAATAGCGGCAAAACAATATTCCATCAAATCAGAACTACCTAACGAATATCAAGAATTTGCTCACTTATTCAACGAGGAAGCCTCTTACAGGTTCCCACCATCTAGACCTTGGGATCATGCCATAGAATTCAAGAAAGGGACACCGGACACCATTGATTGCAAAGTATATCCTCAAACGCAAGATGAGGATAAAGCACTCAAAGAATTCCTGGCGGAACAACTGAAAAAGGGGTATATTCAACCATCAAAATCCCCTTATGCATCACCTTTCTTCTTTGTCAAAAAGAAAGACGGAAAGTTGCAACCAGTACAAGATTATTGGAAGATTAATGATTACACTATCCGAAATCAATATCCATTACCCCTCATCTCAGATCTCATATTGGACCTCAGTAACGCTCATATCTATACCAAGTTAGATGTGCGATGGGGATACAATAATGTAAGGATCAAAGAAGGAGATGAAGAAAAAGCGGCATTTAAAACCCAATATGGTCTATTTGAACCTACAGTTATGTTTTTTGGATTAACCAATTCACCGGTAACGTTCCAGACAATGATGAATTACATATGCAGGGACATAATCGCCAAACACGAACAAAAGGGCACAACTATATGGGTTTATATGGATGACATCGGAATAGTGACCAAAATTGGCACTAATCTTCAGGAACATATTGAAGCTGTCAAAGACGTTTTACGGGTATCTGCAGAACATGACCTATACTACAAACTGGAAAAATGCACATTCCATGCGCCGCGGATGGATTACCTGGGGGTAATCCTTGAAAAGGGGGTAACACGCATGGACCCTGTAAAAATTGAAGGCATCAAAAACTGGCCACGACCCAATAAAGTAAAGGACGTACGATCTTTTTTGGGTTTTTGCAATTTCTACCAACCATTTATCCGAGGATTTGCCACACATGCCAAACCTTTAAACAAATTGACCAAAAAGGAAACAGAATGGCAATGGACGGAAGAACAGGAAAAGGCATTTCAAACTCTTAAAGATCTTGTGACCCAAGAACCAGTACTGGCACACCCAAATTTGGAAGAACCATTCAAATTGGAAGTCGATGCATCAGGATTTGCAGTAGGGGCAGTACTACTCCAAAGAAAGGAAGACAAAAAACGCCATCCTATCGGGTATTATTCAGCCACACTCAATGAGGCAGAACAAAATTACGACATCTATGACCTGGAACTATTGGCAATTGTGAAAGCATTCTGGCATTGGAGACCATATTTGGCAGGATCACCCTATAAGGTGAAAGTATTCTCGGATCATCTAAATTTGCAATACTGGCGTTCTCCACAGAAGATCAGCAGACAAGTAGCCAGAGAAGTCCTGAAACTTTCAGAATACAATTTCAAAATTCACCATATTAAGGGAAAAGCCAATGGAGGAGCTGATGCCTTATCACGGAGGCCCGATTATGATCAAATGGGAACAGGACAACGAAGGAATCATAGTACTTCCCAACCAAGTATTTGTCCAAGGAATGACAACAGAATCAACTAACAGAATTACCAAAGTCCTGGAACCAAAAGACATGAACCCTGAAGACCCTGTGTTCAGTCAAGATCAAACAAAACTATCCCCATGGGTAAATGCTCACCAACTAAAGAAAATACAGGGGACATGGTATAAGGATGGAAAAAGGGTGGTCACGGGGGGACTATACACAAGGGGAACCCTTATTAAGGCTCATCATGATTCCCCTGTATATGGACACCCCGGGATAAAAAGAACAGTGGAACTGGTGGCACGATATTACTGGTGGCCTGGAATGAATTATGACATAAAGGAGTATGTCAAAGGATGCGCCGAATGTCAACGCCACAAAATCAATACCAGGCCCATCAAAGCGCCCATACAGCCAATATATCCAAAACCAGAAGCAATGCCATTCAAAACTGTCACCCTCGATTTTATCACAAAACTTCTCACGTCCCAGGGGTATGATACCATTAACAGTCACGGATCATGACTGTAGCAAGGCGTTAATATTTATACCATGCAACGAGGAAATCACAGGTGAAGGAATGGCTAAACTATATGCCTGGCACGTATTTCTTCGTTTTGGGTTACCAAGCAAAGTTATCAGTGACAGAGATCCATGATTTGCAGGAAAATTCATAAGGGAATTGTGCAAGATATTACAGCAAGATCCAAAACAGGGGGCACCTTGTGACCTCACATTACACATAGGCTGACTCTGAAAGGGCGTTCTGTTAACTCTGCCGAAGTTTTTTCCCACGAGAAATTATCCATAGTAACTAAAAAAACCAAGTTATTAATCTGCAGATGAAAACAATTGAAAATTATTATTCTACAAATGAGTTTCAACGCTAAGTTGAGCTCATGGATGCAAAAAAGAGGGTTGATGACACACTCACACTCTGGTTAATTTCAAGATTGTCCGACGGGATAGGAGTGAAAGTAATGTATTCAAAGCAGGTCGTTACAGTACTACAGAGTGCCAACACAGAGAGGGCGCCGCTAGACGCTCTCTGTAGGCTCGGACATGCACAAGTTGCTGCTGACCAGTCGCTCGCGTTGTTAAAGGGGGCACTGACAGACGCCGTGCTTTGACAACTACTACACTTGGCAGTGACGGCTATGAGTGATACAGGCGCCAGAGAGCACTGTTTGAAGGTGTCTCAGAAAGAGAGCGCGAAAGGGATCTGTCAAAAACGGTGTATAAATATGGTATGATGGCCCCAAGAGGTGCCATCGTACTCACATCTGATGCCTCCTCACGCTCGTCGTCTACAAGCACAAGGTCCTGGTCCTGGTCCTGGTCCTGGTCCTGGTCCTGGTCCGGTTCCAGGCCCAATGCTACCAGCGCCAGCCCCGCACTACCCTTTCCATGCGCCACCGCCGCCTCCTTTCCATGCGCCGCCTCCTCCTCCTTTCCATGCGCCGCCACCGCCTCCATTCCATCCATCATATGCCAGTGGGCATCTTGATCCTGGTCAGTATCATCATGCCGGTCTGGGCACGAACGTACCGTCTTTCTATGCGCAACCATACGGCACACCGCAGGCACCTTACCCTCCATTCCACCCTCCCCACTTCGCGCCCTATGCCGGGGTTGGTAACCCTCAAGTTCAGCCGTGGGGTTACGGCCATTACCCGGTTGGTCCTTTGCCTGAGCCTGTCCCACAGCCAGTAGCGCAGCGTGACGATACTATGGGTGTCTCACCTGTGTATGAGGCTCGGGGTCACACCACCGTCGTGCCGGGCGTTGGAGTCGCTGAGAGAAATATGCACGTGGGGACAGGAGGTGAGGGTAGGGGCAGGGGCAGGGGCAGGGGCAGGGGCAAGGGCAGGGGCAGGGGCAGGGGCAGGGGCAGGGGCAGGGGCAGGGGCAGGGGCAAGGCATCGACTATGGCCCAGCCAAAGAAGGTCCACCCAAACCTACAAGACAGCGAAGGAGGTAAGTCGTGTCCAGATGGTGAAAGACTTACCACTGACACCCCGAAGTTTGGCAGTTTCTGGTCGAGGTCGATAGTGACCTGATCAGACATAGATTCACGGCACAAACCAGTATGACCTGGCCGGAATTCAAAAAGCTCGCTTGTGAGCAATTCAACAAGCCCTCTGAAGACGTGCGCCTGGGGTATCAGCTCAGTGACCGGAAGCGTGGTTGGGTGTCTCTCACCTGCGAATCCGACTGGAACGTGGCCAAGGACCTACTGGAAGAGAGGATGGGAAAGGCGCGGACACTTCCGGTGATGATGGAACTCACAGACGTCATAAGTTATGGTACTCTCAATGGGAAAAAGAAATACTTACCTTTTTTGTCATAGAAGACGCTTGGGAATCGGGCAGGTGCACGAACGCTGGGTAAAAGAAAGGAGAAACGATCCCGCAACAACAATATACCCCCAGAGGCTAAGCCAGAGATAAAGCGTCAAGACGACTTTGTGTGCGAGCTGCAGAAGGAGCTGCTATGCGACAAACACTCCGCGCCCGGGTTGAGAACGTTTTTCTGGGTTGAGCCAGCAGCGGGGGACAGCAGCGGGGGACATTGCGAGATTCCGCACAGCAAGTTGACGCTGTGGGTGAAGCATATTGTGAGCCGAACCCTTGAGTGTAACGAATGAGGACTCACCAGTATTTCAGGAGCTCGGGAGAGCCACCAAGTTCTTGCCGCCGAACATAAGGAAATATGACCGCCCACCTACGAAGAAACCGAGGGGTGCATAGGCGGCACCAGAGGTCCATATTGCCGTCAACATCGCACCGGCGCTGGGTCTGGGGGGCCCTGCAATGCAGGGGTCCTACGTTGTGTCGGGAACCCCGATTGAGCAATCAGGGTCGGCCTGTACACAACGTCCCTTGGGGCCTGCTCAAGTCAGCAACGTCACTGCACGTACCAAGGCCTGCAGCGCTCCAGCACCTACTCCCGCAGGGCCCAGCACACCTTCTCCGTTGACGTGCAGCCCACTCATACTGTCGTTGGACTGTCATCAAGGTAATCAGATCCCATCAACTCACGAATTACTGTCCATAATGGATGTCGAAGTCCCGGCACTGGACCTGAATTACATTGATGCCCTCAGCGACTTGTTAGAATTCGGGTATGAAGACACGGTGGACGTACATGGTCTCAGAGCATGCCACCTTGCGTCATTTGGTGGTCTTGGTGGAGACGGCGCCCGCCGTGTTCTTCAGTTCACACGAGAGAGGTTTCTCATACCTCTTGGTCTCATGGAGACTGGGAGATCCAGCGAGGTGCCATCCATCGAGGAAATTGCCAACCCAACTGTTCAAGTTATCAGGCAGCGCGACGACGAGGGTGGCGGTCCAGCCATGAAGGAGGAAGGGGATACGGTAACAGATTGGCTTGCTGGAGTCATTCCGGGTGAGATTGAGGAAGTGGTGGTATATGAGAGCGAGGATGGTGAGGACGAGATTGAGGAGGACAAGATTGAAGAGGACAAGGGGGAGGAGGACAAGGGGGAGGATGATAGGGGCGAGTTGCTTGGAGACGTGACAAGGGCCACGCAAGTGTGATGGGTGGATTTGTCAGCTTTGTCACCTGGCAACAGGTCGATCCCATGCTCGGTGAACGTGCTCAGTGAATGCGCCCCCAAAAAGTACCATAGCCCGCATGTCCAGTAGATCTCACCATACACAATATATATATATTCTTTCCGTACCCATATGAGGCCCAACCACATAACAAAGACAAAAATACTGTAACATTAAGCAGGTACATTGTACCCACAGTGTGCATACCAACCCTTTGCGTGATCCACAGTGACTGAGTGGACCGCCTCCCAAAACGTGTTGTACACCACTCTGTTCTCAGACTCCAGCTCCAGGTTGACGCGATCTCAATTCGCATGCAGCCATGATTTGATGCTTGAGAAGGCCAGTTCAATAGGGTTGAAGTCGGGCGAATACGCAGGGAGGTACAGCAGGCGCGCGCCGCGTTCCTCAACCATCTCGCGAATACTGGCGACCTTGTGAATCGATGCGTTGTCGACAACGAGCACAGAGTTGGGGAGGGGCCATTCATTCATGCGTAGGAGTAAGCCTTGAATAAATCTGCAGAAGTCTGCGCCAGTGATGGCGTTCTCGACGACCTCCAGGTGGAGGATGCCGTCAAGGAAGATGGCTGGGAGTAGGGAATACTTCGACCCGCGAAATTGAAACTCATACCGAGTCGCACGTTCGCCACGCAACGACCACGCATATGGCCTCCTCAAGGTCAGCCGGTTGAAGTGGCTTTCGTCGGCGAACACAAGTTGGTCCAGGCGGAAGTGAGTGCTGATGAGGCCCTTAAACTCTTCTCGATCCTGCTCATTTCGCTCCAGAGCAGGCCATGTGATCTACAAAGTCGATGGTGAGAATAGACAAGAAATAAGAGGAAAGGACACACCGTTTTCATAGTGTAACCCTCCCTTTGGAGGGAACGCGCGATTGTTTGCACCAATGCCTCAATGTTACAGACCCCGAGAAGTTCCGTCTGCAGCTCCGCGAGGGCTAGGTCGGGCCGGCGTTTGACGCAATCACAAAGGAACTACATATGGTGAGACAACAATGAAATTGAGAGGTAATGTGAGACACACCTTTCTATCCATTGCAGTGAGCATGCATGGCCAACCTGTGGCGATTGACTTGCGTGAGACACCCCCGGTTTCGCGATGTGTGCTTCACAATCGCTTGAGGGATTGCACACTGATTCCCGTGAATTTGTGGACCTCTGAGTCGGGGATACCCTGGAGGGACATAGAGAGAGCCATTTGTTTGAGCTCATCAGAGATGTGACAGCCAACCATGACTGAGGGGCGGAGTGGAGGGGGAAATGAGAGACAAAGGGTGATAAGTATGGATAACCCAGCCCTTTGCTGCGTGCCATCCGCTTCCTGAATAACTATTCACTGTAACTATTTGATAACTACATATTTTGCATGGTAACATATTTCCCAGAATTTCAAACTATACTTAACTATGAACCCCGCTTGTCAAATTTGGAAGTCCGTTTTCCTATGTTAGTCGTCAAGGTGCCCCCTGTTTTGGATCTTGCTGTAGGAATCGAACAAAACATATCAATGGCATATCATCCAAGAACTGATGGTCAATCAGAAAGAACAAACCAGTGGTTAGAACAATACCTTCGATTCTGGACCAATGAACAACAAAACAACTGGAGTGATTACCTCCGGAATTTGTTCATAACAACTGGCCTAATGAGACTACAAGGGAATCACCATTTGCAATCTTAATGGGATATAATCCGCGCACTGATTGGATTGATAGGCCATCACCGATTCCTCAGGTACAATTACAATTACAGCAGATGGGGATGATCAGACAAAAGGCCCAAGAACTCATGATCAAGGCACAAAAGTCATGGGTCAAACATAAAGAAACCCCAAAGTTCAAAAAGGGGGATCTAGTGTGGCTTGAAGGGCGTAATCTATGTGTTACGCTTTCACGGCGTATGCCTGACTTAGGCGATTTAGTGGCGACACCGACACAATGAGTATGTAACTTAGTGAAGTATACAACTCAAGGCAACAAGATAGTACTTTATGTCCTTGTGCCGACTAGCGATGAAGAGAATAGATGATGAGCAATGGAATCCCTGCTAAGAGAGAGAGAGGATACAAGTCGGAAGTGAAATTGAAGAAGACCAAGCTGAAGAGCCTTGGTCTCAATACGACGACTTATATACATATATCAAGGCAGCTTTAAAGCTCCTCTCCAATCCGTACAACGAATAGCAATACTACCTCACAGTCTATAAAGACATGTGATTCTACTGCTGACTGATACGATAAGTCCATGACACATATACTCTTACTAACCCGGTCATAAGTATTAGTAAGGCTCCGTACTTCTCGTGATCTGTATCACTACAGATCAATCAACCGGCTGCAAAATTAGCTGCTAAGCGACATGGCCCTTTTAAGGTTGCTTAGGTGATGTCCCCATACAGTTATCGATTAGAACTTCCCAGGCAGTGGAGCATCCATCCAGTGTTTCACATCGATCTTCTCACCCCTTACAAAGAAACACTCATACACGGACCAAATTACTCACGACTGCCACCAGATCTTGTAGAGGGAGAAGAAGAATATGAAGTCGAGAAGGTTCTAGATGAACGGCATTTCGGCAGAACCAAACAACATCAGTACCTAATCAAATGGAAAGGGTACCCAGACTCGGAAAATCAGTGGGTCAATCGGGTGTGATGACTTACTCTCAGTAAGTTAAGGACGCTTGAGACACTTAAGAAGGTGATGACGGATAGAGGGGAGGACAAAGAGGACAAGATGAAGAGTAGAGACAAGGACTTTATAGAGCAGGGGTCAAGGCAACGGTCTCAGAAGCTTCAGGGGTGGCTAGATGACTGTCCAGGCTGTAGCCCTGGGGTTCTGAGAGCCGCTGGCTCAAGGGGACAGTGGACGAGAGGACGGGGGACTCAAGGAAGAGGGGAGCAGGGGATGGTGAAGAGGGAAATTCCTCAGGACTAGCAATGGGAGTGAGAGGCGATGAGATGCACTCAAGGAGGGAAGCAGGGGTCTGAGTGGGCGAAGACATGGTACTGTGAGGGTTGGATGGTGAGATGGGAGCAGTAGAATGGATAGTGGTGGTTGCAGTGGAAGTAATGGAGCAGATGATGAGAGGAGTGGACGGGGTGGTGAGGTTTATATCCTCCAGGATTCTGACGGCGCTAGGATTTTGCCAATGAAAATTTGTAATGAGTTGGTCGGCGTGTATGTGGCTGGCCGGTTCCCAACTGTCGTGTGCTTCGGAGAAGCCCTGCCACCTGATCAGGTACTCCATGTGTCCACATCGGTGTCTAGAGTTCATAATTTGCTCCACTTCCCACTCTGGTTCTCCATCAACCAGCTCTGGGGAAGGTTCCGTGAAGTTGGGGCCATGTTCTGGGGTTTCTCTGTATGGGGTAAGGAGTGACACATGAAAGATGTTGTGGATCTTCCATTGGGGAGGGAGTTTGAGGCGATAGGAGGTGTGTGAAATGGTGGCAGTAACTAGGAATGGCCCATAGCGCTTTGGGGCTAGCTTGGCAGTGGGGTGTGTCGTGTGGAGGTTCCTGGCATCTAACCATACTTTGTCCCCAACATAATAGGGGACGAATCGTGTGGGTTTCTTGGTCATGAGTTCCTGGGAGTGCTTTATCGCTTCCTGTGCCTGTTGCCTTGCTTCTTTGATCTGTTGGAGCCGCTTATTGACTGATGGGGCCTTGGAGGTATGGGTGATTTGATGGACGTGTGGGATGTGTCCCATGATGAGTTCGAATGGGGTCTTCTTGGTTGTGGCATTGGGCCAAGAGTTGAGGGTATACTGTGCGAGGGGAAACCATGCTGCCCAGTCGGTTTGCTTGTAGTTGGTGTAAATGCATAGGTATTGTTCCAGTCTTTGGTTTGTTCTTTCTGACTGGCCATCTGTCTGGGGGTGGTAGGCGGTGCTGATGTTCTGTTCAATGTTAAGGAGCCTGCAGAGTTCTTTGGTAAAGGTGGCAGTGAAGCGGGGGTCGCGGTCGGAGATGATTCTTTTGGGAAGTCCATAATGGGGAAGTACATAAGTAGCGTATAGTAATGCAGTCCCTTTAGCGTCAAGGGTCTCTTTGCAGGGGATGAAAATGGAAGCTTTGGAGCAATTGTGGTCCGTAATCGTAAGTATGGTATCATAGTCCTGGGATTTGGGGAGTTTCATAATAAAATCAAGGGCGATGGTTTCAAAGGGGTTCACATGTGGGTCAGTGGAAATAGGGAAAAGGGGTGGCTTGGGATTTGTGGGGTTATTTTTATGTGATTGACAGGTGGCACATCCTTTGATGTAATTGGTGATGGTGTCTTTCATGCCTGGCCACCAGTAGTCTTGTGAAATTGCATGGAGGGTCTTTGAAATTCCGGGGTGGCCAGCCGTGACTGAGTCGTGATAAAGGGAAATTACCCCCCTCCTTAGATTGTCGTTTTCCACAATGACAAGTTGGTCCCTGTGCCAATACAGGTGGTCTTTCTTTGTGAGATTATGAGTGAGTGCCCACTTGTTTAAGAGTTCAGGGCGCTTGAGTTGGTGGGCGCGGGTGCGGTCATCAATGGAGGAGAGGGTTGTGGCATTAATAAAATATTGGGGTGGAAGGACTGTGATGGCATCATTATCATCTGAGCCGTCATGGTGGTCTGGGCATCTAGAGAAGGCGTCGGCTTTGTTGGTGTTCCCAGGTTGGTGCTGGAGAACAAAATTGTAGTCTGCGAGTTTGGAGACAAGGCGGACTATGTGCCTGTTGATGTGCTGGGGGTTGCGGTAGTACTGAAGGTTCTTGTGATCTGTGAGGACAGTGACTGAATGGGGGGAGCCTGCTAGAAGGTGGCGCCAGTTCTCAAGTCCCCTGACAACAGCCAGGAACTCCCTGTCATGAATGTCATAGTTGCACTTGGCCTCTGTGAAGGCCTTAGAATGGAATCCCACGGCTAGTGGTTTTCCTCTGCCATCCTTCTGTGATAGAATGGCCCCTGTGGTGAAGGCGGAAGCATCCACTTCCAACTGGAAGGGCTTTGACATGTCGGGCTGGTGGAGTGCAGGGTTTGATAGGACAATAGAGATGAGTTTGTCCAGGGCTTTGTGGCATTCAGGGGTCCACTGGAACCTTGTTCCTTTGCATAATAGTTGAGTCAGGGGTCATGCGATGGTGGAAAAGTTGGGGATGAAGGGGCGCTGATACCCCAAAACTCCTAGGGTACTTCTGACTTGTTTGACGGTTGTGAGTTCTCTAGGCCAATCTTTCAGGCCATCGGCTTTAACTGGGTCAATGGAGAGCTGATCTCCATTTACGATGATGCCAAGGTACTCAATCTCTTTTTGCTCAAAGTGTTACGTTGCCACAACAACGTTGCCTGACTTAGGCGGATGGAAGGCGATGACTATGACTAAGCTCGGTCCAATACATGAAGTGTCAAGACTTAACGTGAGGACAATAAGCACGTGACTCTTCCTAGTACACGGCAAAGGCAAGGTCTTCGCTCTCAATGTCTTCTATGAGGAGTATGACTCCAAAGACAAAGGCTAGGACAAGTAATAGAGAAGAGAGGTAGATGTAGAAGAAAGGAATTGGGCACTTCCTAGGTCGCAAACAATAGTGGTGGTATTGAGAAGACCAGGATGGAGATCCATAGTCTGCACAACGAGCCTTATATACAGTTGACGAGGGCTTTAAAGCTCCTCCCGAATCGTAATGTAACCAATAGCATAACTAGCTCGAACCCTAGTACAGCTATCCTAGGAATGAGTCATCATCTATCTTACATGTGATAAAGCGCTCCACTGCTGACTGATACGAATAGTCCATGACTAATTACTGCTGACTATCGTAGTCATAACTGATATGTCAGTGTCTTGGTCCGTCCATGACATCACCCCCTTTTCAGGTGGGACGTCCACATTCCACATAATCCCATACTTCCTCCAGATCCATCATCGAACCCCTCTGCTCTTCAATCCATCCAAGTCCATCAGCCATCTCCAATTGTCGAATACAGCCCAACTTAGCTGTGTTGACCTGCCTAAAGGCCCATTCCAGCTCCACTTCGTGCCTCCACCCTCTTTTGCTTGTCTACCAGGGTCCTGTAGCGATGGACCTCTGCCTTGAGCATGTCATCATGCAGGTCCTGAATGCACCTGTCTACGATCCACTTGTCTTCGTGTTGCAATTCGAGATGGGTTAGTTGATAGTGGGAGTAGACAGGGCGTTGGTGCATTGATGTTACGATTTCTTGCCTTGCAACGTACTGCTAAGGGGACTTCTTACCATTTTCCCTGAAGTTGACGCCACGCGTCCCTCTATCCATGGATTCCTATCTTTGCGACTCTTTCCCCTGCTTCACGTGACTCGTCTTAATTCCCACACGCCTTGTACGTCATGAACAGTTCTATCTTTGTTTTCTTTGTCATTGTTCCCCTCAACATCACCCTACACCCAGACCCCTCACACATCTGCCTTCATGGACAGCCTCGCCTCTTTATCTTTGACTTCCTTCCACACCTGACGTCCCTTGTGATCCCCTTCTGATCTGATAGGCATTACGCCTTTACTATACTTTGATTGCTGCTTCTATGATACGTTCTGTGATGACCCATGACTGACTACTATACACCATGTATTGGCTGCCACTTGGTCCTCTGACTACCGCGTGTCACTGATAGCTGACCCAGACCCTTGTCTTATCTTTGACGCCATACGATACCTATCGCGCCCATGTGTTCCTCATGGCGCCATCTGTTTACCTACTATGTAGCCCTGTTGTTGTCTCTTTGGGGCTTGTACTAGTATATAGGTCGTAGTCGGACTGGCTTGTACAGCAGTTCTGACTTCTTGTGTAATACCACATCAGTACTCACGAACCCGTCTTCGACTTGCCCTTGCGCTTAAGTCCTTTGCTCGCCTTCGTGCCTGAGCTCCGTCTTCTCCGACTAAGGTTGATAAGTCCTTGTGACTCGATCAACTCTTATTCATCACCGAACTGAGTCCTAACCGACTCGCTCTATCAGAACCCTTGACAGTTGACTTTGAAAGTACACGTCGTACTTAACGCCCCTGTGGTGGCGTTACAATTGAGTAGGTGGGGGTGGCGTAAAGAGGCTGTGGACAGACGAGATCCGACTTGTCTATCACCCCAAGGACAATGGGGCTTGGACACATGATGGTTTGCACGTATTTGGCCTGGCGCGTGACGCCGTTGACTGTGATTGGAAATGCAATCCAATGGGCACCTTTGTTCTCCCAGAACCCTGGTGGCAGGTCCTTCTTGGTGCGAAGGTTGCCCATTGCCGAGTGCATAACCACTCGGCCCAACCAAATGTCCTCCCAGTAGATGTTACTACCGGTGGTGGTCACTGCATGGGGTGTGTCATCGTTTATGGTGCCATAGGAGATCTGGGGGTGCTCAGCTGGGTAATATTGGTCCTCTTCTTCATAAACTCTGCTAGCCTGGCTGCCTTCTGCTGCTGTCGTTGTTCCACTGCACGTGCGAACTGTTTGGTTCGCCAACTGCGGGCCATTCTCCTCCACTCCCCATCCACATTCTTGCACCACTTCTTGAGGCACTTGCAGGAGTCGGCCAGCTCCACTGTTTTCGTCCGTTTCTTACATGGTTTGGTCAGCGGAGTGATTGTCACGTCCACTTCCTGGATGTTGTATGTCCCCTCCGTTTGGCACAGTAAGCACCAATTGCTGAAGTGGAGGAGTGGACACTGGGCTCTGCACTGGATTGGGGAATCAACGTAAAACTTCCGTGACTTCTTGATGGGTGAGCGGAGCTCCTCCATCGGCTTCGGCGTTAATGGCGGAGCACTGTACACGGCCTCGAGGGACAGAAGTCCTTCGTCCAATTCGGCTCCAAAGACACATGTTGGGGTGCCACAGTAGTAAGAGGACATTGCATGTAATGGAGCGGTGGATGTATTGGTAGTGATGGTGGTAAGAGGAGGATGAGGTGACTTAGCGATGTTAGCCCGGCTTATATGCGTTTCTGCAGCGGGGTTTGAAGCTTTGAACTCCCTTATCGCCTTATTGGCGAACACGTCATCCTTATCGACCCATTGATTGTCGGAGTCCAGGTAGCCCTTCCATTTCACAAGGTATTGTAGTTTGCGCCTTCTGCTGAATCGCCGAGAGTCTAGAATCTTCTCGACTTCATACTCTTCTTCGTTATCTACCAGTTCCGGAGGTGGGTGTTGATAGTTTGGGCCATGTGTTTCCGTTTCGCGATAGGGTGTGAGAAGATCAATGTGAAATACTGGATGAATGCTCCACTGCATGGGAAGTTCCAATCGATAGTTAACTGCGGACATCACCTGGACAACCTTAAAAGGTCCGTGGCGTTTGGGCGCAAGCTTTGCGGTTGGTTGGTTGATGCGCAAGTGGCGTCCTTCTAGCCACACAAGGTCCCCTATCTTGTGCCTGGGCATATCTTTGTGTTTGATCCACAATCTCTGTGCCCGTTCCATCAGTGCCTTGGCATCCTCTTGGGCTACTTTGAATTAATCCACTTGTAATGACACCTGTGGGATAGGTGACGGCCTATCGATCCAATCAGTGCATGGGTTATATCCCATAAGGAGGTTGAAAGGGGACTTCCTCGTTATCTCGTGGGGCCATTGATTGTGCATGAATTCCACCATTGGGAGATAAGAACACCAGTTATCTTGACACTCATTGGTTCAGAACCTTAGATACTGTTCTAGCCACTGATTGGTGCGCTCTGATTGTCCGTCTGTTCGTGGGTGATATGCCGTTGATATATTTTGACTGATGCCAAGGATTTTGCACAGCTCTCTTGTGAATTTTGATGCGAACCGGGGATCTCGGTCACTGATGATCTTCATGGGTAGTCCGAATCTGGTGAATACGTGTTTGGCGTAAAGTCCAGCTGTCTCTTCTGCCGTTATTTCTTCATTGCATGGAATGAAGACTGCCATTTTGGTACAGTCGTGATCAGTTACTGTGAGGATAGAGTCATACCCCTGCGATAATGGCAGTTTAGTGATAAAATCCAATGCAATGGTAGCGAATGGCATAGCTTCGGGTACTGGGAAGATTGGCGATAGTGGCGCTTTTGTGGGTCGGTTGTTTATCTTATGGTGCTGGCACTCGGCGCATCCTTTTACATACTCCATCACATCCTTGCGTATATTTGGCCATCAGTAACTTCGCGCTACGAGTTGTGTTGTCCTTGCAATCCCCGGGTGTCCATACACTGGTGAGTCGTGATGCGCTTTAATGATTGTTTGTCGGTCATAAAGCCCTCCAGTGACAACGCGTCGTCCATCCTTATACCACGTTTCTTCTACCTTTTTGAGATGGTGAGCGTCAACCCATGGTTTCAATACCTCTTCGCTTTGCTGGTATATAGGGTCTGTTCTTTCCATTTCTTCTGGTGTAATGACTTGAACTAATGTTGGTGCAGTTTCTGTGGTGCTTGCACGAATAAACAGGTGATCTGAGAGTACTGTGACGTCTTCATTGTCGTGTTCGCCTTGGTCGTAGTCTGGTCACCGTGATAGCACATCCGCACGACCATTTGCGGTTCCTTTAATGTGGTGAATTTCAATGTTGTATTCCATAAGCTCCTGTACTTCCCTGGCTATTCTTTGACTAATTTTCTGCGGTGATCGCCAATATTGCAGGTTCATGTGATCAGAGAAAACTTTGACCTTGTGCGGTGAGCCAGCTAACAATGGTCTCCAGTGTCGCAATGTTCTGACGATTGCCAGTAGTTCTAGGTCATAAATGTCGTAGTTGCGTTCTGTGGCGTTCAGTGTTGCTGAGAAGTAGCCGATGGGGTGTCGTTTGCCATCCTGTTTGCGTTGTAGTAGTACTCCTCCTATCACATAGCCGGATGCGTCAACTTCTAGTTCGAATTGGTCTTTGAGAATTGGATGTGCCAGTACCGGTTTGCTTGTAACGAGGTTCTTAAGTGTGTTGAACACTTTGTCCTCTTCTTCTGTCCATTGCCATTCCGCGTCTTTTCTTGTGAGTTTGTGGAGGGCTCGTGCGTGTGAAGAAAATCCTTTGATGAAAGCGCAGTAAAAGTTACAAAATCTGAGGAATGAGCGTACTTGTTTGACGGTAGTAGGCGTTGGCCAGTCATGGATGCCTGAAATTTTGGTGGGGTCCATGCGCGTCACCCCCTTTTCAAGGATTACCCCCAGGTAATCCATCCGCGGCTGGTGGAAGAGACATTTTTCTAATTTGAAGTATAAGTTGTGCTCCTTTGCTACTGCAAGTACATCCTTGACGGCTGCGATGTGCCCCTGTAAGCCTGTCCTTGTGGCGATACCGATGTCGTCCATGTAAACCCGTATTGCTGTACCCAACTGGTCGTGCTTTGCAATAACATCTCTGTAGATGTGATTCATTATTGCCTGGAACGTTGCCGGAGAGTTGGTCAAGCCAAAAAACATCACCGTTGGTTCAAAAAGTCCGTAACGTGTCTTGAACGCCGCTTTTCCTTCGTCTCCCTCTTTGATGCATACATTGTTGTACCCCCATCGAATATCGAGTTTGGTATAGATGGAAGCATTACTGAGGTCAAGAATAAGGTTGTCGATGAGGGGGAGGGGGTACTGGTTGCGTATGGTCATATCGTTTATCCGTTGGTAATCTTGTACTGGTCGAAGTTTGCCGTCTTTCTTCTTGATAAAGAAGAAAGGTGATGCATAAGGGGACTTTGATGGTCGGATATATCCCTTCTTCTGCTGTTCTTCCAGAAACTCTTTGAGTGATTTGTCCTCATCTTGGGTCATAGGATAAACTTTGCAATCAACAGCGTCTGGTGTTCCTTCCTTGAATTCAATGGTGTGGTCCCACGCATGGCTAGGTGGGAATTGTTGGGACGCTTGTTCACTGAATAGAGTGGAAAACTCAGCATATTCAGGTGGTAGTTCAGCTGCTTTTGTGTATTGGCCTGCCTGTATGGCCATATCTGTGGCTGCCCCTCATGCTTGAATTTCTTCAAGTTCTAGCTCTTTCATGATTTCGTCTTTGTTCTCTTTGGTAAGGGCTTTGGTAATGGTAGTCTTCAACGGTGTGACTTTTAATGTTTGGAGTATTGTCGGTGCTATTTGGGTTTTGATGGTGGCATTGTGCCAGTCAATCATTGGTTGGTAAGTTGCCAACCAGGGATAGCCAAAAATAAGGTCTTCACATCCAATATACGTGAGTAGGAATCGCATGACCTGTTCTTTTCCATCATGGAAGACTTTGAGGTCCATATAATGCGTGATGAGTCCTGCTTTATTTTCGGTGTCATCAACGTTCCATATTTTTCGTGACTTATCTAATCGTTGGATGCCAATACCCATACGTCGTGCGAAAGCCGGTTTTATGAAGTTGTCGGTGGCTCCTGAGTCCACTAATGCTTTCTTTTCGACATCCCGCTGAGGAACCTCTTTGGAGACTCCAATGATGCCAGATGGTTGCTTATTTTCCTCCAGATTTCCGGAGCTGCCTCAAGGCCGGAGACGGGCCCCATCCCGTTCGATCCTGGTTGACTGCGTGTCCTCAATAGCTGACCCTGCTCAGAGCGGTCCGCCCACCTTGTTGGGGGTAAATTTTCTTTATCTTTCACATGGAACTTTTCGATCTCCACATCTGTTTATGCCATCTGTTTATAGTTGTGTGACTACCTAACGACTGTCTTTACGCCTCCTCCTGTGACAGGGGGTTTCTTTTTACCTACGAGCTCTTACTTTGGTGCGACCTCCACTTATGTTACTAACCCTTAAATGAGTCCTTAATTGCGTACTTGACTGGCCTTGTATTAGATTACTGCCCCAGAATAACAATGGTTCCAAAAAAAAAAAAAAAAAAAAAAATGCTTTCTTTTTGGCCATTGTGTAACTTGTGCAAATTGAGACTGGGATTCTTAGAGAACGGAAGCGAGTCATTATCACAGAGTTACAACATACTGCCCTCACCCAGGCCGATGGGTTCAGGCGCTCGGAAAACCCTCTTTCCACAATTTCTGGAACATGATATCCTTCACCTTGTCCGTATCTTTAGAGACTCCGGTTAGAAACTGATCTGCGTGTTCTTGTGCGCTTATGGGCCTGCTGCTAGTGGTGGCCACACAGGGTTCGTAAACTTCTTCTTCGTAGGCTTCAACGTATCTTCCCCTGCTTTGGCGTGGCATGGTACACTGGCAACTGATGTGACCTTTCTTTTGACAGTTATAACAGGTTACTTCCCTAAAGTCGCGGCGGTTGCCTTGTTGTATAAACCCCTGCCTCAGTGGGAATGGTGGGTTGCGGGGTTTATTCTGTTGCTTGTAGCATTTGAGCACTTCTTCGGCGTCAGCGAGCCTTCCTCTGGTGCGTCCTGCTGATGTGTCCATTGCATTTGGATCGTTGGTACGCCAGAATCCTCCTGGCATCCGTGGGATCCATGCCCCCGTGTTTAACTTGCTTGCGCCTCTTTGATCCAGGCGTGCTCTCATGTGAATATATTGTTCTTATCTACGCAGTACCGCGTTCTTCCATTCTGCATAAGTCTGTGGTTCATCGAATTGATAGCAGGCTTCATAAAGCCCTCTTGGTAGTCCATTGGTGAAGAAGTTGAGGGTGAGAGCAGAGTCCAATCAATACCCTGCTTGTCGTGCCAGCTTTTCGAATAGAGTGATGTAAGTGTCTACATCACCTCCTTGCATTTTAATGCCTTGTTTTAATGTGGTGCAGGCTTGTTCTCTTTCAAGTGTGTTTGCGAATCGCCTTCTGAATGCCGTTACTACTTCGTTCCACAGCCATTCATTGGTGCTGAGGACCCCATTGTGTCGTACTTGATCGCCGATCCATCTGGCCATGGCGACAATCCACTCATTGACAAGGTCGCCTTGTACGAAGGTGAAAAACAACATGCTTCGTTGATATGGGTTGATCATGACAGGGTTATTGTTGTTGACTCCCCAATAGAGTTCCCATTGTGTGAGGAACTGTTCTGTCTTGGTATGGTCACCAGTAAAAGTGATAGGTGGGTTGCCAATAAACTTATCTGATCTGGCAGCTCCTACAGCTATGTTGAGTCCTGCATTAGGATCTCCTCCTCCTCCTGGTGCACCTCCTCCTGGTGCTCCTGGGAATCCTCCACCTCTTGGCGGTCGTCCGTCGGGTAAGTCTCCTCCTCCTCTCCAGGGGTTTTCTGGGTCTTCAGGTGGCCCTCTTCCTGGGAATCCACCTCCTCCTTCACTAGGGGGATCGTCTCTGTCTGGTCCTACCGCGCGATATAGTGTGATGTCGTCATCGGTAATCCTTTGTCCATCTTGCATGATACGATGTCCCATGTTCGGGTCGATTGTTCCAATTGGTTCTTGCCTTGGTGCTTCTACGTGTACTTGTACTGGTTCTGTCATTGTGGCCATTTGTGATGCGATCGGGTACTCAGCTAATGGTGCCGGGATAATGTGTTCTACTGGTGCGGCCGCTGCATCGCGGATTGCAATTTGTTCCGCTAGTTCCGTGATTTCTTCGATTGCCGCCTCTTGTTTAAGTTGTTCGCTTTCACTTTCGTTGTCTGCGGTCTCTTCACTAGCTTCCGATGGTGCGGGTGTCCTAGATGACCCTGATGCGTTTGCTTCATCTTGTCCGTCAATGGGACCCCAGTTGCCTCTTGTCTGTACGTTGCGTTCGAGAATGTCACAGCGATATTCTAGTCCTGCAGGTCATACCACATCCCAGTGGTTTTGTGGTGCGTTCCAAGTAATTTCCACCCAACAAAGGTTTTTGAAATTGAACTCAACTGGGTACCACTGTGATGGTCTTGTGGGGATGTTTACATAGTATCCAGTATCTCCTCGGATGGTTCTCCAACGGGCTGCTCCCAAATAGATTTGTGGTACGTTGCGTTCGCTGCGTCTTTCGATGATATAGGGCCTAAATGTTTGATTGATGCCCCAACGATCTCTTGTAGTCAACACCACTTTGAAGGATCCTGGTCTTAATGTTACATTGCCACAACAATGTTGCCTAACTTAGGCGGATGGAAGGCGATGACTATGACTAAGCTCGGTCCAATACACGAAGTGTCAAGACTTAACATGAGGACAATAAGCATGTGACTCTTCCTAGTACACGGCGAAGGCAAGGTCTTCGCTCTCGATGTCTTCTACGAGGAGTACGACTCCAAAGACAAAGGCTAGGACAAGTAATAGAGAAGAGAGGTAGATGTAGAAGAAAGGAATTGGGCACTTCCTAGGTCGCAAACAATAGTGGTGGTATTGAGAAGACCAGGATGGAGATCCATGGTCTGCACAACGAGCCTTATATACAGTTGACGAGGGCTTTAAAGCTCCTCCTGAATCGTAATGTAACCAATAGCGTAACTAGCTCGAACCCTAGTACAGCTATCCTAGGAATGAGTCATCATCTATCTTACATGTGATAAAGCACTCCACTGCTGACTGATACGAATAGTCCATGACTAATTACCGCTGACTATTGTAGTCATAACTGATATGTCAGTGTCTTGGTCCGTCCGTGACAGTAACAAAGATAGCAGCACCAAAGCAAAGGTAAGTGGCAATATACATGTGAAAGGACTGAAGCGTCCGGATCATAACATCACCCCCTCTCTAAGTCCATCTTCCCTAAGATGCTTCAGGGTCAATGAGATCGTAAATGTCGCTGTTCTGGTTGTCAAAGGAGGGGGAACGAGTGGTGGAGCGACACTGATGGCGCTGAAGGAACATGAAAGGTCCATACTTCTTGCACTTCTTGCACTGCTCATACTTGGGGCAGTCGATCTCCTTGTGCACACCTTGAGAGAAGCACTTGCCGCACCAGGATGATACTTGAGGGGCAGGCCACAGGCAGTTATTGGGCCAGTGTTCTTGGCTGCCACATCGCTGACAGTACTTGTGACATCTTGGACAGTTGAAGGAGAGGTGATCATCCGCTTGACAGCAGAAACACAGTTGACCTCCTGTGTTCTTCTTTTGTTTCTTGCCCCTTCGTCGTCCTCTTATAGCTTTGGTTGAAGAAGGGATGGAGCCTTCTGGTTCATCATGGAGGATGGGCATGGCGCAGCAATGAGGGGGGGGGGATAGGGGTAGGGAATAGATGGGGTTCATCTGGAGAGGGAGGAGGATGGAGGGTCTGCCAGTGGTCTGAGATGCAGATGTAAGCTTGCCCATCTTGCAAGCGTCGTCTAGTGCTGGTCAGCTGCATCTCCACCTCTAGTAGAAGCCTCTCCAAGGGTTCAGCGGACCTGTAGATGTCCATTATCTGTGTCTGGAGGGCCTCCTTGTTGTGTAAGAGGCGATGTGCTCTATGAACCTCTGCTGTCAGTTTGAAGTCTTGTAAGTCCTCCAACACCTCTTGGATCTTGTCACAAAGGGGGGAGTCCTTGCTGAAGTTCTTCATCTGTTCCGCTGATAGTGTGACTGGGAGGGGACCTAAAGGATCTTCGATGGGGAGGAGGTAGAGAGGAAGTCGATACAAAGGACAGTCTTTGCCCATGGTACCTACCAGGGACTCTTTATCTTCGGCAAGCATTACATACTTGGCGTCTTTCTGGTTCTGGTGGGGATAGGGAGTGGAATCATCAGGGATAAGGAATTTGTGATATGGGTACCCTCCCCAGGGTCCATTGGGTACGAAGGGAGGGCCTGGGTGGTCATCAGGAGAGGAGGGTTGGTTGTAATTGATGGGGAAGGTGTCCATAATGGGATCATTTATGATCCTAGTGAGCACTGCATGAGCTGCTCTGATGTCTGGTGGGGAAGTGACGGATCTCTGGATTACTGGGGTAGTAGGACGAGTGAGGCCAGGAGGTGGTGCAGTAGGTGCATGCAGCACCAAGCCTTGTTCTGTGACTCTGACACTTGGGAGTTCTGGAAAGATGGGGGGTGGCGAGGGACTAGGGGATGGTAGAAGTACTGATGCTGGGGTCATGGGGGGAGCGTCCTCCATGTCTTGGTCTTCATTAAGGATGAGGGGTTCGGAGATGGTGGGGGATGGGGTTCCTCCTTGGCTGAAGTAACCTCTTTCCATGGCATGTTCCACATAGGCTTCTACTGAAGAGGAGCGAGATGGCATAGTGGTGAGTGATGTGGGGGGTGTGGCTGTAGTGGTGATGACACTTCCAACTTGTGTCTCTGGTCGTTTTAACCACTTCTTAGCTCCTTCACTTCTGGGGTTGCGTTTAAAGTACTCCTAAATGAGGTCTGGGGCGTTCAAGTTCTTCTCAGGCTCCCAGCTGTTGTGTGCTGCGGAGTATCCCTTCCATTGGATCAGGAACTGTAACTGAGATTGGTGATACCTTGTGTCCAGAACTTTCTCCACTTCCCACTCCTGTTCTCCATCTCGGAGTTCTGGTGGGGGCTCTGGGAAGTTTTGTCCATGTATGTTACGTGTCTATCGGCACGCTGCTCGACTTGAGCGAAATATGGGCGACACTACTGGGCGAATGACTTAGCGATATGACGGCTCAACGGCACGTGATTGTGAGAGTATAACAGCAAGCCCTATTCAAGGGACAATACTGACTCGAGGGTGAGAACAGGAAGGCAGACTCCTATCAAGAGGAGTGCAAGACTTAGACTGATGGAAAGCGATAAGAGGAAGGAAGACAGGATAGATTCAAGAAGACCAAGCTGCGGAATACGGCGCAGCTTGGCTAACCTTATATACATATACATGAGGGCTTTAAAGCGCCTCTTGAATGGTAGGTAACCAATCATGTATAGTATGGTTATCGTAAGAGTCCATCCGAGTCATCGCTTATCGTACAATGATAGCCAATCACCTTATTGTACAGTACTGGGGTTTTCAGGTCCATTATCATATGAGTCACGTACTGATATCACATGTCACTGG
>WTXK01000402.1:0-40930 GCA_025769895.1 Lactarius psammicola | reverse complement strand
TTCTGAAGGGAGTAAGTTCTGAAGGAAGGTGAGTATCTCGTCGTCCGTTCGAGCTGCTAGCTCGGAATCGTTCATGTATTTGATCTTTGTCGACGGCGCTCCATTGAAGGCAGACTGGATGCCATCCTCTGGCCTCGAGGTGATAAGCACACGAAAGTTCGACGGCAGTTTGGAGAGGTTTTTGGCGAGAAATGTATGTAACCCATTTCTACCAGTTGTGTCTCCACTCTCGTCCAAGGCGTCTATTACAACAAAAATAGGTCCGATGATGTGCAGATCTTCAAGCGGTTTGAGGATGAGGGATTGAAAGAGTGTCGGATAGTCACGGGTACGAGCTCGAAGAGAGGAGTCGCCCTTGACAATCCTTCCAAGCGCGGCCCTGAATGAAGGGTAGCGGTCGGAGAGATCGTGTGCCAGAGTCGTGAAGAAGTGATAAGCCTCGTGTTTAGATTGTTCCTTCCGCAAAAAAATGAAGGACGATGTCAGACGGTGCATTATATCGAAGCGACGTGCGATCTCGTGTGCGATGGATGACTTTCCGGTACCCGCCTGTCCGAACAGAACAAGACTACGCTCGGAGTCGGGGCTGTTCACCCAATTAACGACGAAATCCAAGAAGGCTGTGCGGGTTCCCGGAAGGCAGCCTTTCTCAGGCATGAAGCGCGAACCTGTCCCATACGGTATTTCTCTGATTTTGCATCTAGCTCTGTGGCAATTATTAGATCGATAACCTTCGAGTTATCAGGACCACTTACCAGCGTCTAGAGCTTGGCTCGATACCCACTTCAACTGGGTGGCCACCCCATCAAGCTGATTAGCTACTCCATCAATCTGACTAGCCATCCCGTCAAGCTGACTGGACACCCCGTCAAACTGACTTGATATTCTACCGACATTGGCCGAAATTATTCCCATATCGTCCAGAATTTGGAGCGCAGTTATCTCTGTAGTGATGGCAACCTCATCCAAAAAAGCCTTTCGAAGTTCGACGAGAGTGGTGCGGAAGTCCCCAATTTTTTGTCGACTTGGCTGCCGAAATTGGCCAACGTGCGCCTCCCTGCAGTTTGCGCGTTTATGCCGGCTTATGAAGCAGTTAAAGACGACGTACAGAATCGCGGTTCCTTTGCATAAGATCGAATAAAGTCACTGCAATTACAGACATGCTGTAACATAAGCGTAAGGATTCTGGCCTGCTTGGACTCGCGCTTGATAGATTTCAAAATGTCTTCCCCTTGGTTTACGAAATCAAAACGCGTCGTGCATGGCTACAAGTAGGGGCTCGGACGGTGTTCGTCACTTTGAAACTGTTCTACGAGTGTCTAGCAATAACACGGCATTAGCGTTTCCTTACGACAATAACGCAAGATCAATGCACCTTGGGAATTGCTAATAGAAGGCCACATGCCATCTTTGCGTACGGGTGAAGCTGAGAGCGAAAGTTGGCTCGGTCAATGCATAAGGTAAAGGTACATTGCGCTGTGACGTACTTCTGCAGCTGGGCTCACAGTATCGATCACCCACTTGATTCTCGCAACCGCACCTTCCCATGTACTTGGGAGATCAATCGCCTTGGTAGCATCATCGGCGTCGTGGAGAGCATTCTCGGCAGGTAGACATCGCTACCTGGACATCGGGAACTGATGGCAAAGGAGTGCTAGTCTCGATGGGAACCATGATCCGTCGGAGGCGAAAGAGGCTCGGGGGCAGTGGGGGACTATAAATGGAGCGATTTCGATGGAGCCTTGGGTCGTAGCCATGATGGGTCTCGTAGTTTGTTCCATAGGCGAGATGTCTACTTCTGTCGCCATAGCATTGATGGGCAAGATCGGATAGGAAGTCGCGTTTGCCGCAGACACAATGATCGTCAAGTAGAGTATGACCGGCTGGTCCGACTGTCCAGCTTGTCCGTCTCCATTGCTGAGAACAAACGGAATGTCTACAAAGCGACACATTCAGCTCCCAGTTAAATGAGCGATAGTTCTCGTAAAAAAACACACCGCTTTGGGATTCGACAGGTATCGGTGTCTCCTGCGTTCCAATAAGTGTATCGGGATGCGCCAATTGCTTCGCATAAAGACGCAATATAAGATGTGAAGACGGCTGCCCAAAACTGAACGGAACTCTCAGCCGAAAAACGGGATTAAAAACACATGTCTTACAAGGCGTCAAGTTTCTGATTCCACTGCGTTGTTTGTCCCTTAATCGAAACACTTTTTGTCTTCTTCGTTGTTGCCTGACCGGTCACAGTAACGAAGAATTGATTCTTCTTCAGGCGAAACCGTTTCGCGATATTAGGAACATTATGCGCTCGCAGGACTAACAACGAGGTTAAATGCTTATCGACATCAATCAGGTAGGATTTAAGTACATACCCGTCACTTCAACACGACACCGAGAAGGGATCCCCTGCGATTGGGAAATCAGAGTGCTGTCCAAAAGGTTCTGAATCCAACGTTGTCACTGCATAACAAAAGGGATTGACGCACCTTGTTCCAGGATTTTCCGATCCAGAGGGATCTGGGCTAGAATGACGGGTAATTGGCGGGAGAAGTCACAGGTCAGCGGGCATTTACGCACGATTTCAATATCGTCACGGTGTGCTGATGCTCCATTTTCAAGTAGATTGAGGGTTGGAGTGAGTGTATGAGTTGAGTGTTACTGTAAGGTAAACACACACGCGCTGTCCGCTTACCACGGTACAGCCCGCATTACTGATACCCACAATTGTCAAGGACCGATACAGTACAGTATGTCTGTCGGCCGAATCGACCGAGCCGCCGGAGATGCCATGTTTTCGCACGCTGTAATGGCTTCCAGGTTTGCTTACGGCCCCACACCTTCCTTTTTGGAGCATTGCAGCCACATGACGTGTGCAAATTACTTCAAGTTTGTCTTCCTGGGCATTAGACCGGTGACCGTCTGTATATGAAGGTAAACCCGCGATCCTCATATATAGGCTGGTTACGAGCCTACCTGGGCATGTTGTGACTTGGCGCAGCGGTTAGCCTGGGTAACGAGAGCGCGCAAGAAGTCGGTGGCCGGGAGTAGAGCGTATGCTCCTAGCTCCTTTCTCCCTTCTCTCATACTGTGATCCAGCTCCTCTACGGTACGGCAACATGGCGGTTATCTAATAAGTGGTCTATCCTCGGGCTGTCCATTCCGGGCTGAACCCAACAGGGCAAAACACTCAGAATTCTGATAACAAAGGTTCATTACGTCCATTGCCCAAATTGCTGGGAAGAACTGTCAGATTCCCGTATATAATAACCCGCGGCCCTTTCGAGTTGGTTTCGCCACCCTCACCCTACCATGGCGTTCACCTTCATCGCAGTGGTAGATACGATGATGGTATCCCTTTTTCTTTACCTCCTATTCGCCTTCCGGGATCACAAAAGAAGAAAAGGACTCCCTTATCCACCTGGTCCACGACCATGGCCAATAATCGGGAATTTACTGGACTCTCCGCAGCAATCACAGTGGACCGCGTACAAAGAAATGTCTAAGCAACATGGTTTGAGCAACGCCGTTGCGAGGTAGTGTACTCCCTTTACTGAAACTCTCACATTCACCAGGCGACATTCTGTGCCTTCAAGTTTTTGGGCAGGCTATCGTTGTGCTCTGTTCTCTGTCCGCGATCAAAGACTTGCTTGAAAAGCGTGGGGAAACCTACTCGGATCGTCCTGCTTGGCCGATGCATCAAATGTGCGTAGAAACCCCTGCCAGCCAGTCTCGTTGCCACTTCTGAATGATCCTCCCCACTGACCGCCATCTGACACTGTGTAGAATGGATGTAGAATGGCTTTTGCCTGCCACTAGGTATGGAGAGCGGTGGCGTGAGGGACGAAAGATAGCAGATCGCAGCCTTCGACCAGGCGCGATGTCACTATACCACCAGAGGGTAGAGGAAAAAACACGCGCTTTTTTGAGTCAGCTCCTCGCATCCCCCGCGGACTTCCGCGGCCGTATTGAATTGTCAGTGGTTCGCTTCATTAGCCTACTGCTTGCTGGAGATGGGACGGTCTCGCAGATTACAAGCGAAACTTATCATGTCTCTCGTATATGGGTATGACCTGAAAGAGAACGACGAAATAATCGTGCCTCCGATGCGACTCGGCCAAATCTTGGGTCGTTTAGTCCTACCTGGAGCAGCTCTAGTAAATCACCTCCCATTCCGTATGAACCCCCACTTTATGATTACTGTCGGGAAGAGGAACTGACCGCCGTCTCCAGTGCGACATATCCCTTCGTGGGTCCCCTGGCTCAGCTATGAGCCGCTGGCTCGGCTAGGTAGGGAACTCGGTCAGAGGACAATGAATGAACCCATCGATTTCGTCAAAAGTGCTATGGTTAGTGTCATGACGTTTATGAGTCATTTACGTCGAACAGTACGTCTTTGACTATGGCTGTCTAGCGAGACGGAACAGCAGTATCATCGCTGGCCCGTGAACAACTCCTGGAACTGGAGAGTCTGAATGGCCGCGAGCACCAAACGCAGGAGGGGGTCGTCAAACGAAGCCTAGGTTCTATGTATCAAGGTGAATCGTTCTATCCAATATGAAGGAATAAGATGTTGATAGCAAGCATCAGCTGGTGTAGACACAGTGCGTGTTTGAGCTCTCCGGGACTCCTTTACAAAATGAGCACACAACTCAGAGCGCGAGCACGACGACTTCCCTCTTCATTGCACTCACCCTCTATCCAGAGGTGCAAAGGCGTGCGCAAGCTCAAATTGACTCAGTCGTATCGAGAGACAGGCTTCCAACTTTTAAGGACAGGCCGCGTCTTCCGTACATTGAAGCGATCTGCAAGGAGCTGCTCAGGTGGCAAGTGGTTGTACCCCTGGGTACGAGTTCCTGTCCTGGGGTGAATCAACATATCTTAACACCACCTTCAAGGTGTACCCCATGCGTCAACCGAGGACGCTGTCTACCGCGGGTTTTTCATTCCAAAAGGTTTGCCGCGTCGTTAGGTTGAGACAGCCATGGATTGCCGCTGACAGACCACTTGATAGGTTCAGTAATGATCGCTAACTCATGGTGTGTACTAGGAGCTGCTGTCGTGCCCGATAGTTTTCCGAGAGGAAGTTGCTAGGTCGATTCTACACAACCCAGAGATCTATCCGGATCCGGAAACATTCAATCCCGAGCGATTCCTCAACAAAGACGGAACATTCCGAGATGATCCGACGATCTCTCTCGCATTTGGCGCTGGCAAGCGAATCTGTCCCGGGCGTCACTTGGCAGAAATGACGCTGTTCATCGTCACCGCCTCTGTGCTCTCTGTGTTCAATGTTACCAAGGCGAAAGATGAGAACGGTCATGAGATCCCAGTCAATCCGGTGATCGAGGTCGACGCAGCCGTATGGTGCGTAGACCTTGCTGCGGCCATCTCTATGCCCTTATTGATTGGACCATTACAGCCGTCCGGGGAAGTTCGAGTGTTCCATCACTCCAAGAGACAAGGTTGCAGAAGAGTTGATTACGGAGAATGTTCTTGCTTGATGTTGTATCCCTTTACTGTCGGCTCTTTATACTTGTACGAATGTCCCGCCCGACTCTTGAAGTGTTTGCTACCACCTCTTAACTCTGGAGCCCAGTAGCACAGTCTCTGTTGATAGGGCCACACACGAACATGAAGTTATCTAGTTCTGAGACAACGCCCAAGACGGTGATCCTCCTAGATCTGATAAGGGCTGTCGGTATTCTATCAAGTGTTCAACGTATGGTTCAATGTATGGTGATTAGCGGAGTTTTACCATGAGCCTAACTCAAAATAGGTTTATTCTTTGTCCACGCAAAGCTCCCTCTGAAACACCCTTATCGATCATCAATCAAGTATTCTCAGTTGAGAAAAAAAGTCATATGAACATAATGATATCTCCCTTGAGGAGTACCATGCGGAGGTGGAAAATCGGCAATCTGTCCATGGATCGGTTTTTTCAACAAGACAAAGAAATGTTGTCTGCGCTTCATGGATTTATTTTTTCCTTTTTCGTTCGGAAACTGGTTCATACGGCTTTCTGTGCTTCGTGAGGAAATCGAAAGGTTCTCTTGCCTGATTTTATAGTGCCAGTCGATACGGGCCTCCCTCAAATTGACCATAAGACCGTCTGTTCCCGGCTCCGTCAACCTCGGTCAGGCGTGAACGCGTGGATCTCGGGCGCTACTGTACATTGCACCACATATGTGGAACCCTTTCAAGCCTTCGCCCTGTCACAAGCCGCTTGGCGCTAGGTTTTGACTGGGCCTCGGTAATTCATTCCCTTTGAAAGTACAAAGACCTATTTACAATGAAGGTCACAGCTGTACCTCTCCATTGACGTGAAAGGGACGCTGTAGGCTGCAATACATGACTCGTGTTAGTAGCGAGGAACCTGGATCTTGGGTATGCAAATGCCACGGAGTAGTTTGGCCACAGCGTGACCAATGAACCATCCAGGACGGCATGCAACACTATAAAAGCGACGCCTACCAAACCGAAAGCGACACCAGCATGGCCGCGTGAAAGCCATGTCTGGTCACAATCCCGACCTTCTCCTCCTCACTGATCTTGTACACCAGGCCTCTGCGATCGCCGAAAACTGATATCCTTGCCTCCTCCGCAATCCCACTAGATATATCTGCCACTCACGTCCCATAATCACTCATGTGGACACCCACGAGTCACATTGGACTGTCCCCATACCTTCTCGGCCGGTACCGACCCCCGCGCCATCTCCCTCTTTCCGGAAACTCCAACTTCTGAAGAGGAGAAGCTATAGGGATAACCCGTTGTTACTTGTGGGTGTCTATACGAGTGATTGTGGGATGTGAACGGCAGATATTTCGAGTGGAATTCCGGAGGAGGCAAGTTTATCAATCTAGAATAATACCCAGCATTGGAGTGTGGGGTGCATCGACTTTACCGTGACCTTCTGTAATCTGGGACCCTCCTTCCCTTGGGGGCAGGGTGGCACGTTCACAACGACTCCTGGACCTCATCTTGAAGGCAGAATTGTGAGCACATTTTCCCCCACGATATGAGACGCTACCCACTAACATTTGTCACAGAGTGTTAACTAGACTACCAGCGACAATACTCGGAAACAACGCCAACCCCGAGGATCTCACCGCGACAGACTCAACGAGATTTGCTCCCGCTCCACCACCGCCCCTACTCGCTAATAACAGCGCATATGTGAAAGACTCTTTGACCCACCCGTAAGCACTTAACGAATAGTAGTCGGTTAATAATGTCGCTCACTTTGTCGTGTCAAAGGACTTGGACACTCGCCTCTCGCTCACCCCACGTTGGTCTTCAACTCGCGTTTGCTACGACGACTTATATTCACCCAATTCACAGCGTTGACAGATGCCAGCTCCGTTTTATCGCTGCAGTAGCGATGTCACCGGGGATCAGGTATTTCCCTCCCCCACACGTGAGGCAACAGCACCATACCTCGTGAGTGCAAGTCGCACTGACGCAAAGAGCTTTGCTTACACGTCTTTCTCCAGGTTCCACCTCTTGGTTTGTTTATGGCGACTCCACGGACAACTACAAACGAAGCACAGTCCAATCCTCGACCCCACCGGCATGTATAGGATACGGCGTACGTGAGACTCAGTGCTCGCGTGGGAAATGGCTCATCTGAAATTCCAAGATATTCGTTTTATTGAGTACCACCGAGACAGGCCTCAACACGTGAAGCCCATTAACACGCCACAGAAAGTTGGCGCAGATAGAGCTAGTATGCTGTGATGAACCTTGGAAAGCAAATGCGGAAAAGGTATGTGACCTAGGTTAATGGCATTCTAGCAGCTGAACACAAATGATAAAGGCAACTATGGGGCATCGCCCAAAGGGGAAAGCCGAGCACAAGCAGGAGGCGGCAGGCCATCCACGAAGAGGACTCGCTGTACGCCTGCTACCAGAGCCCAGTAAAGGAACGACGATAAATTTAAGGTGGTGGGACGCGGAGAGGGGAGGTCGCACCCACAGCAGGCAGGGAGTTTATAATAGACCCTTTATGGGGCCCAGTGTCGCGGTGGCGTCAGCGGAGGCTCATGAGCAGGTTTGAATCGAGGAGAGCGAACCTGAGCAAGCGGAAGGGGGTTGTCTGTTACGAAGACTCGGAGAACGGGATGACAATGAAAGCCAAAGGGACTTAACTTACTGTAGAAATTTCAATAAGCGTTACAGTGTTTATTCTTGGTTGCTGTAACTGGTCATCTTGCTGGTGATGTTCAATAACTCTTCATCTCTCCCTTGCGGTTCATAGGAGCCCCTCTATACTGCACACATTTTCGGGAAGGTGTCTACAGTAATAAGTTGATATGAAAACGGCCTTAAACCTTAAAAGGAAGTCTTATGGCATTTTCGATCATCTTCCGCTCTGCTCCCGCTGTTGGGACTCAACATCATTCCGAACAATTAACGTGCAAGCGAGTTGCAGATATCGCGCCATACAATTCTCGGGTCTAGGGCGAGAGAGGTGAGCACGTTTTCGGCAAAAAAAAGGTACTATTGCATGTGTGCTGTTGGGACAAATAAACACGACCGTGACCATTCTTGGACGTTTAACCCGAATTTTCGATAGACAATTGAACAAAACCGCACGGAACTTACACCGCAATAACCCAC
The DNA here is from genome assembly GCA_025769895.1 of Lactarius psammicola. NCBI lineage: Eukaryota > Fungi > Basidiomycota > Agaricomycetes > Russulales > Russulaceae > Lactarius > Lactarius psammicola. Next base: position 32,311 of record WTXK01000402.1, on the reverse strand, counting down.
AGGGCATTACGTCCTATCTGGAACCTTGCCAGATATGAGGGCTTCCATTAATCTTTGTATATCGCCCATATATACGCATCTGGTTATAGCTCTTGTGTCTATTGCCCCCCCTTTGTCATTGTCGGGTGGCCTAGTCCGAACATGCTCGTCTCTCCCGTCATAGCGATCGACTGCCTCGCCCTCTCTGCATTTCTCTATATCCTCTTCGCCTTTCGTGACCACAGGAGACGAAGAGGCTTCCCATATCCTCCAGGTCCTCCATCTTGGCCTGTCATCGGGAATTTGCTCGATGTCCCAAAGCTCTCTCCCTGGTTAGCCTACGCGAATATGTCTAAGCAATACGGTAGGACTGACATTTTCTGGGGTCTCTTCTCTGAATCTAGGTTTGTGTTCGCTAGGTGACGTCGTGTGCCTTCAGATTTTGGGCCAAGTAGTCGTCATCCTGTGTTCGCCGACGGCCATCAAGGAATTGCTCGAGAGACGCGGGGAGTTGTATGCAGACCGAATACCATTTCCGATCTTTGAGTTGTTCGCCTGACCTTTATCGTTCCCTCACCGTAGGCGCTGATTTCACTGACGATCCAGAATGGATATGGAATGGATGTTTTCAATTTCTAGATTGGGAAAATACTGGCGTGAAGGTAGAAGGTTATTGGATCGTAGCTTCCGCCCTGGCGCAACAGCCTTGCATCGGGGTTTGATTGAGGAAAGGACACGCGTGTTTCTTGGCCAGTTACTTGCCAAACCAAAGGCCTTCCGCGAACACACCGACCTGTTGGTCCCGCTGCCACATTTGCTCCGATAACTGTTGACTCGCATTGTAGTCTTCAAGGAAGTCTTGTCATGCACCTCGTCTACGGGTATGATTTAAAAGAGAACGATGATATATTGATACCACCAAGGAGGGCCAACGAGATCGCTAGACAGTTCGTTTTACCTGGAGCGGCATTAGTAAATCATCTCCCATTTCGTGCGTTTTTTTCATCCCCTGCTGTCATTTGAATATCTTACGGCTATATTCAGTCCGACACCTCCCCTCGTGGGTCCCTTGGTTCAAGTATGAACCACTAGCGAGTGAATGTAGGGAGATGGGACAGAGGATGAGGAACGAGCCTATTGATTTCGTGAGGGATTCCATGGTACGAATTTGGTAACATTCTGGAAAATTTGTCTCTACTGACGGAACGCCAGCGCGACGGCACCGCGGTACCATCTTTAGCGACTGAATACCTCCAAGAGGCAGACCTACTGAACGGCCTCGAACGTCAACAAAATGTACAAGTTATCAAAGATGTTCTAGGGTCCATGTTCCAAGGTGAATCCCTGTGTTCTCTACAAATATGTGTAGTACTTACGTCGAGCACCAGCCGGTTCAGATACAGCACGTGTTCTCCCTATTCCCGTAGCTTGCTTCTTGGCTGACGCGCGACTTTCAGACCGTCTCTTCAATAACTTCGCTCTTCCTCGCGCTCACCCTTTATCCAGAGGTTCAGAAGCGAGCGCAGGCAGAACTTGACTCGGTCATCTCAAGAGATAGGCTGCCAACATACGATGACAAGCCGCGTCTTCCATACATAGAAGCGATAAGCAAAGAGCTGTTGAGGTGGCAAATGGTGATACCACTGGGTACGGGTTCCTCACTCTTGTGAACAGCGGCGACGTGTACTAACATCTAAATGGAGGCATTCCCCACGCACCAACTGATGACAACTTCTATAAGGGCTACTTTATTCCAAAAGGTCTGTAAGCATCTCTCGACGTTTGTTGAAGCCGTCATCAACATCTTTCACTCTGTAGGTGCTATGGTCATAGTTAACGCATGGTGCGCGACAGTCCTATGACTGCTCTTTAGACGGTTCTGAGGTGGATTGACAGGGCGGTCCTGCACGACCCGGAGCTATATCCCGACCCAGAGGCATTCAATCCTGATCGCTTCCTCAACGAGGATGGAACCTTCCGCGACGATCCGACGATCTCGCTAGCGTTCGGTGCAGGCAGGCGGATATGCCCGGGGCGTCATTTCGTCGACACGATACTATTCGTGGTGACAGCGTCGGTGTTGTCTGCGTTCAACGTGACAAGGGCAAAAGATAAGAACGGGAGCGAGATTCCCGTCGCAGCGCTGGCCCCAGAGTCGGTCCAACCCGATATTATCATGTGAGTAATGAGGTCTACCTATGACACGAACACGGTACGTTTGTAGCTGATCTGGTGAACTCGCTTGAAAGTTCTCCGCCGAAGTTTGAGTGTTCCATCACGCCAAGAGATAAGCTCGCAGAGGATTTGATAAGGGCGAGTGCCTTGGCTTGAACGTCACCGGGTCACCCGTTCTGCGTATTCTACAGGCATCTATTCTCCCACTCGTCTCCCATACTGTTGAGCTAGTGCTCTATAGTGTGATTTCAGGGGCTGTATCAAATATTCTAGCAGAGATGGCGGAGTCACTCTTTACGCGTGTGTGCAGCCATCTGCTCACTAACGTGCTCTGTAGCAAAGATTAGACATTATCTTGTAGTACTTGTCAACAGTTGATAGTCAAGAAATAAGTACTCGATCATTCCTGGTATATGAGGCGCGTCTGCTGCGTCTCGTATGTCCGCGGTGAAGACATGAATGGGTAAACTGCCAATCTCTCCACAAACCTGGCTATGCCGGTGGCCGGACGCGAATGATACCTTCCCGTGGCTATCCTACCAGTAATCACCATCACCCTGGCATATAGAACCTTGCCCTCGGCAGCAACCCCGGCGCGAGCGTCACGACGGCCGAAGAAATCCAGTAGGGCAGCCGGCGAGGCGAAGATGCGTGGCACAAGCGGGCAAGGAGGTTGTCGGACGCGAACTCGGTGAACTCGGTCTTAAAAGCTTAAACTTTGGGCAGTGGACAAACTCCCTTGTGAGGAGATAATTCCACCTTTGGCCGAAAAGTGTTCTGCGCAGTTCCTTGACTCTTCACTGAGTGTACGATACTTGCTAGGTACTTATATTGTATCGCGCGTCGTTCTGATTCGTTCAGACCCACAATCGGCGCTTAGCCTATCAATCCCGAGTTGGACAGAAAGTGTGAGCCCGGAGACCACGGCACAACGACTTGAAGCTACGGCAGTGATCCCGTACCCAACGTCATCGCGTCGTCTGTTGTCCGACTCCGGCAATGAAGCCGATCCGTAATTCGGATAGGTTCCGAAGTTCTTAGATGCACGGTGAAGGGAAATCTGATGGTATCATCTCCCGCCTTCGGGACTTGGTTGGTTCAAGAAACCAAACCGTCGAACGACACACGTCACTTACACCGCGAAAACCCATTGCGTATTACGTCCGATCCGAATCCCCGCAAAATATGAGAGCTTCCATTACACGTATGGGTCTGCCTATAAATACGCATCTGCTTATAGTTCTTGTGTCTACCCCCCCCCCCCCCCCCCCCCCCCCCCGTCCTTGTCAAGTGGCCTAGTCCGAACATGCTAATCTCTCCCATCACAGCGATCGACTGCCTTGCCCTCTCTGCATTTCTCTATATCCTCTTCGCCTTTCGTGACCACAGAAAGCGAAGGGGCTTCCCATATCCTCCAGGTCCTCCATCCTGGCCTATCATTGGCAATTTGCTCGATGTCCCAAAGCTCTCTCCCTGGTTCGCCTATGCGAATATGTCTAAGAAATACGGTATGATTAACCTCTCCTGGTGTTTCTTCTCTGAACCTAGTATTAGGCGATGTCGTGTGCCTTCAAGTTTTTGGCCAAGTAGTCGTCATCCTGTGTTCGCCGACAGCCATCAAGGACTTACTCGAAAGACGTGGAGAGCTGTATGCGGATCGAACACCATTTCCGGTCTTTGAGATGTTCGCCCGATCTTTATCCTTCCCTTGCCGTAGGCGCTGATCCCGTCAATGTCCCAGAATGGGTATAGATTGGGTGTTTTTCCTTGCTAGAATGGGAAATTACTGGCGTGAAGGTAGAAGGTTATTGGATCGCAGCCTCCGTCCTGGTGCAACAGCCTTGCATCGGCGTTTGATCGAGGAAAAGACACGCGTGTTTTCTTGGCCAGTTACTTGTCACACCAAAGGAATTTCGCGAACACATCGACCTGTTGGTCTCGCTCCCACATTTTCCCGATAACTATTGACTCGCATTGTAGCCTTCAAGGAAGGCTTGTCATGCACCTCACCTACGGGTATGATTTGAAAGAGAACGATGAAATATTGATACCAGCAAGGAGGACTGGTGACATCATGTCACATTTCGTTTTACCCGGAGCAGCATTAGTAAATCATCTCCCATTTCGTGCGTTTTTTTTTCATCCCCTACTGTCATTTGAGTGTCTCACGACTATATTCAGTCCGACACCTCCCCTCGTGGGTCCCTTGGTTCAAGTATGAACCACTGGCAAGTGAATGTAGGGAGCTGGCATGGAGGATGAAGAAGGAGCCTATCGACTTCGTGAGGAACTCCATGGTATGAATCCGGTAATATTCTGGAAGTTTGTCTCTACTGACGGAACGCCAGCGCGACGGCACCGCGGTACCATCTCTAGCAACTGAATACCTCCAAGAGGCAGACCTTCTGAGCGGCCCCGAACGTCAACAGACAGTGCAATCTATCGAAGAAATTCTAGGGACCATGTTTCAAGGTAATTTCCTGTGTTCCCTACGAATGCATGTAGCGCTTACGTCAAGCATCAGCCGGTTCAGACACGGCGCGTATTCTCCCTATTCCCGTAGTTTGCTTCTTGGCTGATGTCGACTTTCAGACCGTCTCTTCAATGTCTGCGCTCTTCTTCGCGCTCACCCTTTATCCAGAGGTTCAGAAACGAGCGCAGGCAGAACTTGACTCGGTCGTCTCAAGAGATCGGCTGCCAACGTACGATGACAAGCCGCATCTTCCATACATAGAGGCGATAAGCAAAGAGTTGTTGAGGTGGCATGTGGTAACACCACTGGGTACGGGTTCCTCACTCTTGTGAACAGCGGCGATGTGTACTAACATCTGAATGGAGGTGTTCCCCACGCACCAACTGATGACGACTTCTATAAGGGCTACTTCATTCCAAAAGGTCCGTAAGCATCTTTCAACGTTGGCTGAAGCTGCAATCAAAATATTTCGCTCCGTAGGTGCTGTGGTCATAGCTAACGCATGGTGCGCAACAATCATATGACACAGTTGCTCTCTAGACGGGTTCTAAGGTGAATTGACAGGGCGGTCCTGCACGACCCGGAGCTATATCCCGACCCAGAGACATTCAATCCCGATCGTTTCCTCGACTCGGATGGAACCTTCCGCGACGATCCAATGATCACGCTAGCGTTCGGTGCAGGCAGGCGGATATGCCCGGGGCGCCATTTCGCCGAGGCGACGCTCTTCGTCGTGACGGCGTCGGTGTTGTCCGTGTACAACGTGACGAGGGCCAAGGACAAGAACGGGAACGAGATTCCGGTCGCAGTGCCAGCTCCCGAGTCGGTCCAAAGCGCTGGTGCGATGTGAGTAATGAAGTCTACCTATGATATGAACCTGGTACGTTTGTAGCTGATCTGGCGAACTCGGTCGAAAGTTATCCGCCGAAGTTTGAGTGTTCTGTCACTCCAAGAGATAATCTCGCAGAGGACTTGATAAGGGCGAGTGCCTTGGCTTGAATGTCACCGGTGCTGAGCATCCTGTAGGTATCTATTCTCTCACCCTTTTCCCACTCTGTTGAACTAGTGTTTTGTAGTGTGGATTTAGGGGATGCCGCATCAAGTATTCTCATAGAGATGGCAGAGTCAACCTTTACGCGTATATGCAGCAATCTGCTCAACATGCTCTGTAGCAGAGGTTAGTTCGTCGCAAAGCAGCTAAGGATTCAGCGATCTGGCACACCAGAGTAAGTTAAACGACTGGGGTGCGTACAACGCCTCGTTGAATACATCGTAGTAGGCTAAGGAATGTACATGTGAAATATCATAGATGGGCACCTGTCTCCCATTAGAAACTAACACGAAAGGTATCTCGACATTGCAGACGAGGGATTGTCCTTGATCAAAATAAATATTCCGATAGTAACCTACTGGTAAAACATGAGTCCGAAGAGTAACAAAAAAGCCCAACTAACTAAATGATCGCGTTATGAGTCTAGATCTACGCTCGTGCCTTGTCTCTATTTAGTGCACACCTCCGGGGCGTGCTGCCAGCTGCTCTCCGTTTTAGGTTTGGTGTAGCGCTGGAAGGGGAGGGGACCAGCGCGAGGCACAGCAGGTCACCTAACTCTTGTGCGTACTGATATGTAATTAGTAACGAGAAAACAACTAAGTTAGAAGATTGCATAGATACTGTGCCAAACCTTCTCGACGGGGATGAGAGGTTTCCTTTCCGAGGCGATGTCGTGTCATGATACCCAACCCGTTAGGAATAAAGGACGCGGCGAGTGAACGCATCATCCCGTACAGTGGTCACCAGGCCTGCATCAGGGTCAATGAATGATACGGTATTATATTTTAGCTGTCTAGCGCTATTCAGGTCCACCAATCAGCACTCGGATAATCGTAACCCCCCTCGAGTTGACTTGGGCAACAAGCTACGGCAGTGCATGAAGTGATACGGTTATGGCTTCGAGCACACGCGAAGACTTTGAGTGATCACAAGGAGTTCGCGAAGCGGAAAATGAGCGCGCGAATTGAAAGCGATTGCATTTTTCTGAGGCCCCTTTTGAGCCTTATAACTACTCGTACACTAGCGTAGCACGAAACCAGTAAGTATGATGTAATGTACAACGAGACTTGACGCATTTCAGCGTCATTTTTACCGTAACTAAACTACTAGGTGTTGACTTTGTCAGCTGAAACCTTGCTTGTATGGGAACAGAATGTGGAAAAGGCATTTGTTTTGAATGAGAGAGGCAACCCGTATGCCGCTCCTTCGAGTCGCGCACATCGGCCGCGAAGTCAGAGATGAAGGTGTATGCGGGAAGGAAATGAAATACTCCGGTGCTTCCGGAGTAGTGTCCGGTGGATACCCGATTGATTTACGTAACTAGATTCACTTTGTTCATATTTTACGATTCAACAGGAATTTCGATCCTACATACGACCTTCTGAAGCGTGCTTTCGTATTAACTCTCATACTTCTATCTACGCCTCCCCTTGCGTCGACGTCTATTACAATGCAAGGCCCCTAAACAGGAAAAGGGGCGATCCGGAATGACCATCGGCTATCCACTACCCATGCATATCCATGCAGAGCTTCCACTCGAGTGCGTTCTGCGTTTCCATTCTGAAGATATACGGATCAAGCTCGGTCAACTCGATGGATCTTGCGGCCTTCGAATGCCATCGACGTTTTTGATGATTGGGGATTACTGTAATACTGAAGATGAAGAGGAAGTGATATCAAGCGCATTGAATGAAACTTGTGAGCGTGGTGTCATGTTCGATCGGAACACACGCCCCCTCACCTTACCCCACTTGCTGATCCGCAATTCGTTACCTTTTCTTTTACTCCTTAGGGCACGAACCATGGCGATCGCGCGATCTCCGTCGTTGGTCTCATCGTGTTCCAGTTTGGTTTTTATGCGACGTCGAGGAACCGGTCCACCAAACGATGGCGGACTGTCATCGTCGGTCTGCTCGTCCAGCAGGCGATCGCCCTCTTCGTGCTCAAATCCGGCGTTGGTTTCCATACCTTCAAATGGCTCGCGACTCTCGCTTTCGACTTCCTTGCCTTCTCCTTCGACCTAGACACCGTCAACAGAAAGCGCTGGTTTTTTGTCAACGGTGGTATGTCATATTGCAACCTGTGACAGGACCGCTGTGTTTCTCACGCACTGCTGTAGCTCTCCACCACCATCTTCTTCGTTGCTTTCGTGCAGATGTTGTGTTACCTCGGAGTCATGCAATGGGTCATCAAGAACTTTGCATGTTTCAAGACGATGAACATGTGGCGCCGAGGCTGTCGTCGCAGCTGCTTCTCCCTTCCTCGGTCATGGTGAATCGGCGTATTTGGTGAGGCCCTTCGTTGACATTATGACCGAGTCGGAAATACTCCACATGACCTCCGGTGAGCCTTTCGTTGAATGGCAAAGGCTTATATCTCAATGCTGAACCCGAACCATTCAGGGATTCTCTACTCTACCATCGCCGGTTCCGTCTCGAGCGCTTACATAAGCCTGGGCGTCCCAGCTCAGAACCTTATCACTGCCTCTATCATGAATATTCCTGCGTCGAATGCCATCAGCAAGGCCCACGTTCCAAAGCTAGAGCCCACGACGCGTGGAAGAGTCGTCGTTGACCGTGGCGAGGACCCTAAGGACGCGCCCGTGACGCATTGCACGCGTTTGCCAAGGGTGCCGTTCTCGGTCTCGTTGTCGCTGGCCAGATTCTTTGCAACGTGCTCACCCTCCTGTCCCTCGTCGGGACGATCAACGGGGCCTGCTCACCTGGATCGGCCTCGGCTTTGGCACCCACCACCTCAACTTTCAACTCGTCTTGCGCTATGTTTTCTACCCCGTCACATCCCTCATCGGTACGTCTACCTTACTCCTGCCCCCAGCTCTCCCTGACGCGCGTCTCCCTCCCCCAAAACAGGCGTTCCCCTCTCTGATATCCTGCGGGTCTCGGAATTGCTCGCGACGAAGCTGGTCGAGAACGAATTTGCGGCGTACCTGGATTTGAATGCGTTGGTGTCGTCGAACGACGCGCTCTCTACGCGTGGCTTCACGATTGCGTCGTATGCGTTGTGTGGGTTTGCGAACCTCGGCTCGCTCGGCATCCAGATCGGCGTGCTCTCCGCCCTCGCACCCTCGCGCACACGCCTCATTGCTCGCATTGGTCACAGCGCCATGATCTGCGGTCTCATCTCGACGCTACAACTGCTGGCATCGTGTGCGGATCTCACCATTCCTTTCCGCTCTCGTCTCTCTGGTCCATGGGCACTGATGTGTAGTTGCTTGGCTCTCTTGTAGTGGCATGCTCGTCTGATCCCGGGATGTATTGTTGCGCAGAGTGCATAGGGGTGGTTCTTGTACGATGTCTGTCTGTCTTTTATCCACACTTTATAAAATATATATTCCTTTTTGTCGGGGTACAGTATCGCTGGTGTGAGAACGACTTGTGACACGACCCAGTATTTAATGTAATGATATTATGCGTTCCATTCCTATCAGAAGTTACAGTGCCTTCTATTTCTCTTCAGGTTCCAAGTCACGGATGATTTATGACAGGACGACGAGTAAAAACAAAGCGAACGTCTTCAGGGACCTGCTCTACGCTCTCCACGGCGCCTACTTGACAGCACTGTATCGAGCATAATTAGTGTTTTTTATTATTTGTACACAGGAACTGCGAGATAAATTGGCTGGTTACTACTGAAATGAGCACTTCAAATACAGTCCTATGATGTAGCGAAGACGCGAAGTGTGAGATCGAGTAAAGTCATTAATGAAATCAGCGACCGTCCTATGGAGTTGGCAGGGTGAAAGACGGGTGAGAGTTAAAGATGCGCGCGTGAAGACACAGAGAAATAATGCACTTAAGCTCAACAGGAAGTGGAAGAGAACGGGAATCAGATCACCGGAATACTGTCATTTCGAAAAGAGGACCAGACTATAACGAGTCTCAACGCACCAACGCCGATTGAAGACGAAGCTGCCCCGACAGCTTTACAAAAATCCGACACGTTACATTTCACTGCAGACTGCCTAAAATAACTACGGTTGGCTATAGCGGTTCTATCAAGGCATCAATACAAGTAGTCCAACTGGGTCCATGTACGGAAGTGGAAAAGTCAATGCGGGTTTCATGTTCTCCAGCAATCCATAAATTACTTGGGCGATGGAGATGTGCCCTGTGTATCAGAGGGATCCACACTAAAAGTTCGCCATTACTACCACATATCCATCCCTCGCCGTTGATAATGGACTGGTCAGTAAACTCGGCGTGTCTTGTAGTTACTGCATTTCCTGTCGTAGCATTTAACATGCTAAGTGATCCGCGTTCTGATGGGATGATGCGCTGGTCATCTGAGGGTAATGCCATAGACTCGATCGAGTCCACGTGTCCAGTAAATGGGGCTGCCACTGTCCGTCCATTTGAGATGACCCACACACGAATTGTTCGGTCCTGCGACCCTGAGACAATGCGCTGAGCATCTGGCGAGAATGCCACAGAAAAGACATAAAACGTGTGTCCAGCAAAGGGACCCGCCACTGTCTCTCCCGTCATGGTGTTCCACACGCGAATCGTCCTATCACCTGATACTGAGATGATGCGCTGCCCATCTGGGGAGAATGCCGCAGAATAGACATCATCTGTGTGTCCGGTAAACGGGTCCGCCACTGTCTCTCCTGTCATGGCGTTCCACACACGAATTGTCGTATCGCCCGAAGCTGAGACGATGCGCTGGCCATCTGGCGAGAATGCCACAGAAAAGACCAAATCCGTGTGTCCAGTAAACGGACCCGCCACTGTCTCACCAGTCGTGGCGTTCCACACACGAATTGTTTGATCCCGCGAGCCTGAGACGATGCGCTGGCCATCTGGCGAGAATGCCACAGACCAGACCAAACCCGTGTGTCCAGTGAATGGGCCCGCCATTGTCTCTCCCGTCGTGGCATTCCACACACGAATCATTCGATCGTCCGAGCCTGAGACGATGCGCTGGCCATCTGGCGAGAATGCCACAGAATTGACCGCATCCGTGTGTCCGGTAAATGGACCCGTCGCTGTCTCTCCAGTCGTGGCGTTCCACACACGAATTGTTTGATCCCGCGAGCCTGAGACGATGCGCTGGCCATCTGGCGAGAATGCCACAGACCAGACCCAACCCGTGTGTCCAGTGAATGGGCCCGCCATTGTCTCCCCCGTCGTGGCGTTCCACACACGAATTGTTTGATCCTGCGAGCCTGAGACGATGCGCTGGCCATCTGGTGAGAATGCCACAGAAAAGACCGAATCCGTGTGTCCAGTGAATGCCCCTGTTGCCGTCTCTCTCATGGTGGCGCTCCACACACAAATTGTTCGATCGTTCGAACCTGAGATGATTCGCTGGCCATCAGGCGAAAATACCACAGAGAAGACCAAATCCGTGTGTCCAGTAAACGGGCCCGCCACTGTCTCTCCAGTCGTGGCGTTCCACACACGAATCATTTGATCATTTGAGCCTGAAACAATGCGTTGGCCATCTGGCGAGAATGCCACAGAATTGACGTCGTCCGTGTGTCCGATGAATGGGCCCGCCATTATCTCCCCCGTCGTGGCGTTCCACACACGAATTGTTTGATCCCGCGAGCCTGAGACGATGCGCTGGCCATCTGGCGAGAATGCCACAGACCAGACCAAACCCGTGTGTCCAGTGAATGGGCCCGCCATTGTCTCTCCCGTCGTGGCATTCCACACACGAATCGTTCGATCGTCCGAGCCTGAGACGATGCGCTGGCCATCTGGCGAGAATGCCACAGAAAAGACCGCATCTGTGTGTCCGGTAAATGGACCCGCCGCTGTCTCTCCAGTCGTGGCATTCCACACACGAATTGTTTGATCCTTCGAGCCTGAGACGATGCGCTGGCCAATTGGCGAGAATGCTACAGAAGAGACCGCATCCGTGTGTCCAATGAATGGGCCTGCTATTGTCTCCCCCGTCGTGGCGTTCCACACACGAAGTGTTTGATCCTGCGAGCCTGAGACGATGCGCTGGCCATCTGGCGAGAATGCCACAGACGAGACCGCACCCGTGTGTCCAGTGAATGAACCTGACGCTATCTCTCCCGTCGCGGCATTCCACACACGAATTACTCCATTGGAAGAGCCGGAGACGATGAGCTGGCCATCTGGTGAGAGTGCAACGGAATTGACATCGCCCCCAAAGGTTGAGATCATCAACTCCGATGATGGCCAATGCGACAATCGCCCACGCTCGACGTATAAGATTCGAGGAAATGAGCGGGAATAATGTTCGGCGACAAGAGAACCAGTCGGCGCAAATGGTAGAGCGGAAAGATACACATGGGGTGCGCTCTTTGCCATCGCCCCCCCCAAAATAACGTACGAACACAGAGGCATCATTGACGAACACCCTGAATTTATCTATCTCCGTCTGAGAACCCCGCTGCGATTGTGGCTATTAGTTCTTCGCCTTCCTCACCAAATCAACAATTGAATTATACTCACACCTTGACCAGAAGCCAACCACACCTTCAGTGCCGAGCACGCTGCCGAAGCAACACCCATATGGTTCGTCAAGCTAAGCGCCTCCAACCAAAACAGAAGTTTCTTCTCGAACAAAGTTCGAAGTTGGAAAAACAGATCGCTTTCGAAACCAATATGCTCCAAATGATCGTCCCAGAAACGACACGCGTACAACAGGGCAGGTGATATGTGTTTGTCAACGCGGGAGTTAATGTCCGCGACGTCCTTGTTGGCAAGATATGATGTTTCTAGATTACAGATGTTGAATTTGAGATCTTTGAGCAGTAGACTGAGACAAGAATGCGCCAATTGACGGTGAGCATCACGGAGGCCGATATAAAATTCACCACTTTTATCCTTATTTATGAGATAGTCGCGGAATGATGTATGGAGTGGAATGATGGGAAGGTTTTCATCGAATGAATTGACATTAGTCAATAATGAGCCAAGGCGACGGAGCAATATAACAACCGCATCACTGTCGTCGTTGTCGTCGGCGCATCGTCGTAGAGTGGTTAGTGAGCGCATATTAAGGGGTTCAATTGAAGTGATCAGCTGTCCTACGACAGAGCGGAATAGAGGCCGTGTTTCTTGGTCGGTGAAGTATCCTTCAAGCACTTCTTTGTATAACCCATCCAACGGATCCTGTCCATCGCGACTTGTACCTGGTTTCAGTAAGTGAATTATACACTTTTTCTTGCTATAACCAAAGCGGCCGGGAGGATCTAGGATGAATTGACTGGCAACCGCTGCCCACTGAAACAATCCCTCTGCCTTCATGGCCAGATCGTCGCCGTAATCTCTGAACTCGTTCGAAGGAAGCTTCTCCCGAAGAAAGGCGAGAATATCGTCATGAGTCTTAGCAGCTAGCTCGGAATCTTTCATGTGTTTGATCACGACCGACGTCGCTCCAACGAGCGCGGACTCGATGCCGTCTTCTGGTCTTGAGGTAATGAGTACACGGAAATTCGATGGGAGTCTGACCAGGTTTTTAGCGAGAAATGTGTGTAATCCTGTTCTACCGGTTGCATCGCCACTCTCGTCCAGGGCATCGATTACAACAAGAATAGGACCGACTATATGCAGGTCCTTAAGCGGTTCCAGGATAAGGTATTGAAACAGTGCATCATAATCACGTGCGCCAACTCGAAGAGAGGAGTTATCTTTCACAACCGCTCCAAGCGCAGATTTAAACGAAGGATAGCGGTCGGAGAGGTCGCGAGCAAGAGTAGTGAAGAGATGATAAGCCTCCCGTTTTGATTGCTCCTTGCGCAAAAAGATGAACGATGACGTAAGGCGATGCAATTTATCGAAGCGACGCGCGATTTCATGTGCGATGGATGACTTTCCTGTGCCTGCTTGGCCGAAAAGAACGAGACAACGCTCGGCGGTGGGATCATTCACCCAATTGATAACGAAGTCCAGAAAGGCCATGCGTGTTCCCGTGAGACAACCCTTGTCGGCCGTGAATCGCGAGCCAGTTCCGTATGGGATTTCTCCGATTTTTCTGTCTAGTTCTATGACGATTATCAGATCAATAACCCTCAAAGTATCGGGACTACGTACCGGCGTCTGAGACTTGGCTCGACACCCACTTCAGCTGGGTAGCCATCCCGCCAAGCTGACTCGAAATCTTGCCCACGTTGGCCGAAATTATTCCTACATCGTCCAGAATTTGGAGCGCAGTCATCTCTGTGGTGATGGTGGCTTCATCCAAGAAAGCCTTCCGGAGTTCGAGAAGGGTGGTGCGGAAGTCCTCAATTTGTTTATCAACTTGGCTGCCAGTATTTTTCAATATTCGCTTCCCTAAAAACCCCATGTTTACGCCGGCCACTGAAATGGGTAAAGATTACGTACAGAATTGCGAATCCTTTGCGTACGATTGAATAAAGTCACAGCAATTACAGACATGCTGCAACATCAGCGTAATGATCTGTGCCTGCTTGGGCTCACGCCCGATAGCTTTGAAACGCTCCTCCTGGTTTGCGAAATCAAACGCATCGCGCATTGCGTCAAGTAATGTTCGGATGTTGTTGTCCCGTTGAAACTGTTCTAGGACCGTCTAGTGTCCGAATAAACATATCATAAGTATTTCCGTCTGACAATAGCGCAATCAGGGTCACCTTAGGGATCGCAAAAAGTAGACTATATGCCATCTTCGCATACGGGTGAAGCTGACGACAAAATTCGGCTCAGATAAGGATTGGCAAGAAGAACATTGCGACGCACTTCTGCAACTGGGCTCAGAGCATCCATCACCCACTGGATTCTTCCAAGTGCACCTTCCCGTGTTTTCGAGATATTAATTGTCGTCATCGCTTCGTCGGCGTCATGGAGATTACTCTCGGCAGGTGACATTCCCGCCTGTCGATCGGCCGCTGCCGGTATAGAGGGGTCAGGGAGGCGATCCGTTGAAGGTGAGAATGTTCCAGAGCTGGTAGCAACGGTGGGTCGAGTGGTGTCCGCGGTGTCCTGGGCCATAGAGGGCTTCGTAGCTTCTCTGGGTGGCGACTTGATCACTTCGGTCGATCGGAGATTGGTGGCGTTGATGGCCAAAACCGGTGGGGACGTCGTGTCCGGTGATACAATGACCGTCAAGTAGAGAGTGACCGGCTCGATCGACTGACCAGCCTGTCTGTCGCCGTTGAGGACAATATGGACGTCTACCCCCGAGATGCTCAGCTAGTCGAACAAGCGAGGATTCTAATAAGATACGAACCACTTTGAGACTCGACGGGTATCGATATTTCGTGTGATCCGATAAGGACATCACGGTGTAAGTTCCGCTTCTCATAAAGACAGAGTATAAGATGCGAAGACCGTTGTGTATAACTAAAGTGAACTTTTAGCCGAAAAGTAAGACTGAAAGATGAAAGACCTACAAGGCACCAAGTGTCTGGTTCCATTGCACGGTCGGTCCATCAACCCGGACACTTTCTGTCCTCTTTATCGTGGCATAATTGGCTACAGTGACAAAGCACCGCCTCTTCAGGCCTAACCGTTTCTTTATATGTGGAACATTTTGTGCCCGGAGGACTGACCAAGAGATTAAATCCTTATCAGAGCACGGACGAGTTAGGACAAGTTTAAGTACATACCGGTCACCTCCACACGTAGCTGGGAGATGGTTTCCGGATATTCAGCGTCTTGAGAGCTGTCCAAGGACGGTTCTTGAGTGAGCATCACTACAAAAAAAGATTGACGCACGCTCTTCCTGAGTTTTGCGATGCCTCGGTTCTCGGGCTGGGGTAGTGGGTCAATATCAAGAAAATCGCGGGTAGATGGCCAACTACGTACGAATGCAAGAACACTTGCCGTTTCTCCACGTCTTGCGTAGCGGCCATACTGGATAGAAGAATGGTTTGAGGGTTAGAGTGAGCGCGTAGTTGGAACGTCTTGGCAACACTGGCCGCAGTCCGCCTATACCGTGCTGTGCTGCCAGCTTACGTGTACGTAGCCCCTCGTGCCACTTCCACATAAACCAGATTACTATGACGCTTCGCTCTCGTTTTCATTTATTCCAGTCTCAGGTTCACAGTTTCAACCCCCCAGAATAGCTTGTTAAGTACACACCGCTAGCGGTCTCTTCGAACGTGCCCTTTCTCCCTTCGCGGTCATAACAACCGACGGTTCCGACCTCCGTCGAACCGCCATCTTCAAAAAGAACCCTCATGACTATTGGAATGAGACATTCGACTTGTTGCGTCACTATATTTTCCCTTTCCTCTTCCTTTTCTCAACCACTCTCACCTCTCTGCAGTATCATTCCGGAATCGTCCAAGTTTTTGATCAACGCAAGTTCGAGCGCAAAGACCAGGGTTTCTTCAGATCCAAACCAACTACTGTCGGAGACGTTCTCAGTCATAATCAGGGCGGAACCGGTATGCCTCACCCCCTTTTTTTTCTTGCGATCCCCCTCACACATGTATCATTTCGACGTTAGTCATACAAAACCTTGATCTCCAACTTGGGCCTGCTGGCCACATCGTACACGGATACCTCATGTTCTCGCTTGCCACAGAAGGCCAACATTCCTCCTGCTGCGGTTAGCCCCCCTAATAACTGGATCTTGTCCGATCCTTTAACGACATGCGAACATCCCTTTCGTCGACCTGGGCAGGTGCTGCGAGCAACACAGCTCCCAGCCGCCAGCCACATCAACACAGTCGCGAAGACAGTTTGGTGCCTACCACACTACCGTTACAACCATCTGGTCCCTTTTCTTCCTTACCCACGTGCAATCCCGAAATCCTCTCCTCCCAGTGAGACCCATGTCCATCTGAACCCATCGCTCATCCACATCACCCCACTGAGTAGTCGGCTGCCTGCAATCACACGGTTGACAACCTGTGCCGCCCGAAGACGGTCCCCCACCCGGATGAGCTCGATATGATCCGTGTTGGCGCCCATACATGCCGACCATAATACCCGCAGCTCGCCCGGACCTGTCCGTCCCCGAGTCTGTGGGCGTCTATCCCATAGCTCACGCTCTGTCCCCCGTTTGCGCCACCGAGGAGGCACGGACGTGTACTGCCGCATGTCCAACAGCCGTCCTTGTTTCTTTTACCATCACCCGCGCACGACAACGTGGAATAACCCTCGGCGGACCTCGGTGACGATTACAACACGTGCACGACCATGTGGGACGACCCGCAGCTGCCGTCAACGGTCGACGTGGACTTACCGCAGTACAGGTGCAACTTCCGGCGGAAGATCGTCTACTTCCGGGGCCAGCCGGCGCACTGCGGTTGGGTCTTCGAAGGAGGCTTCGCGACGATCAAGCATCTTGATCGGAGGATCCCCGCAAGCGGCACATGATCAAGTTCGAGGGCGAGGACGTGCTTGACCATGGCGGAGTCTCCTATGAGTGGTTCTTCCTCCTCTCACATTCGATGTTCAACCCGAACTACGGCCTGTTCGAGTACTTGTCGCACGACAACCACACGACACAGATAACCCAGCCTCGGGCATGACCTCGGAGCGCCTTGATTTACTTCAGGTTCATCGGCCGCGTTCTTACCTCGCTGTATCCCACCACAGTTTCTCGGTGCTTTACTTTGTGCTAGACTTGTATAAGGTAGTCCTTAACAGGAAGGTGAACCTGGAGGAAATAAACCACGGAAAGACGAGAATGAGACATATAAAAGGGCCGTACGAGAATGAGAGGCCATTGCGAGAACGAGAAAACCAAAACAGAGCTTTAAGCGCGTTGAAGAAAATCCACCATGGATGCTTCTGTATCCAATGGAATTTGTTGTCGTTCGACTCTGGCAATGAAGCCGATTCGTAGTTCGGATAGGTCTGTAGCGCCAGTCGCCCAAAATGTCAGACGGATGAACGTAAGTCTTACGGGATCATCGATCATCTCCCCGCGCCGCTCTGCTCCCGCTGTTGGGACTCAATACCGTTCCGAACAATCAGAGATCAAGCGAATGACTTGTAAATATATATATCGGCCTCACAAACTTCGGGTCAGAAGCGAGAGAAGTGATTTGGCTCAAAAACCCGAATCTTCGAACGACAGACTGACCGCACGTGACTTACACCAGGACAAATCATTATCCTGTTCGAGTTGAAGTCTCACCAAATATGAGAGCTTCCATACGCCCGAAATCATCTATGGTACTCCCATAAATACGCGTCCGCTCATACTTCCTCTACCCCCCCCACCCCCACCCTAGTCTTGTCAGGTGGCCTAGTTCGAACATGCTGGTCTCTCTCGTCACAGGGATCGCCCTCTCTGCATCTCTCTATATCCTTTTCGCCTTTCGTGACCACAGAAGGCGAACGGGCCTCCCATATCCCCCAGGGCCTCCATCTTGGCCTGTCATTGGAAACTTGCTCGATGTCCCAAAGCTCTCTCCTTGGTTAGCTTATGCGAATATGTCTAAGAAATATGGTAGGACTGACCTCTCCTGATGTTTCTTCTCTGAAGCCAGGTTTATGGTTATTAGGTGGTGTCGTGTGCCTTCAAGTTTTTGGCCAAGTGGTCGTCGTCCTGTGTTCGTCGACAGTCATCAAGGACTTAATTGAAAAGCGTGGAGAGTTGTATGCAGATCGAACACCGTTTCCGATCTTTGAGATGTTCGCCCAATCTTTATCCTTCCCTCGCCGTTGGCGCTGATTCCACTAATGTCCAAGAATGGAAATGGATTGGATGCTTCCCCTCTATAGAGTGGGAAAATACTGGCGTGAAGGTAGAAAGTTATTAGATCGCAGCTTCCGCCCTGGCGCAACAGCCTCGCATCGCCGATTGATCGAGGAAAAGACACGCATGCTTATCGGCCAATTACTTGCCACCCCGACGGCCTTCCGCGAACACATCAGTTTGTTGGTCCCGCCTTGGGTCTCGCTGTCACGTTTGCTCGATAACTGTTGACTCGCATCGTAGTTTCCAAGGAAGCCTTGTCATGCGCCTCATCTACGGGTATGACTTGAAAGAAAACGACGAAATATTGATACCACCAAAGAGGGCCAATCAAATCATGGGACAGTTCGTTTTACCTGGAGCAGCATTAGTAAATCATCTCCCATTTCGTACGGGTTCCTCTGTCCCCTACTGTCACTTGAGTGTCTCACGGCTATACTCAGTCCGGCACCTCCCGTCGTGGGTTCCTTGGTTCAAGTATGAACCACTGGCGAGTGAATGTAGGGAGATGGGACAGAGGATGAGGAAAGAGCCTATCGACTTTGTGAGGAACTCCATGGTATGACTTGGGTAAAATCTTAGCAATTTCTCTCTACTCACGGAACGCCAGCGCAACGGCACCGCGGTACCGTCTATAGCAAGTGAATACCTACAAGAGGCAGATATTCTGAGCGGCCTGGAACCTCAACAGACGGCGCAAGCCATTGAAGAAATTCTAGGGTCTCTGTTCCAAGGTAAAATCCCTGTGTTCTCGACGAATGCACGTAGCGCTTACGTCGAGCATCAGCCGGTGTAGATACAGCACGTACTCTCCTTATTCCCATGGCCTTACTTCTTTGCTGACGTGCGACTTTTAGACCGTTTCTTCAATAACTTCCCTCTTCCTCGCGCTTGTCCTTTATCCAGAGGTACAGAAGCGAGCGCAGGCAGAACTCGACTCGGTTATATCAAGAGATAGGCTGCCAACCCACGATGACAAGCCGCGTCTTCCTTACATAGAAGCGATGTGCAAAGAGTTGACTCGATGGCATGTGGTGGTGCCACTGGGTGGGACGAGTCCCTCACACTCATCGACAGCGACATGTACTAATATCTAAATGGAGGCATTCCCCACGCACCAACTGATGACGACTTTTATGAGGACTACTTTATTCCAAAAGGTCTGTAAGCATCTTTCAGTGTTGGCCGAAGTCGTAATCAGAGTCTTTTGCTCTGTAGGTGCTATGGTCATAGTTAATGCATGGTGCGCGACAATCATATACAGTTACTCTCCAGATGGTTCTGATATGAATTCAGGGCTGTCCTGCATGACCCGGAGCTATATCCCGACCCAGAGGCATTCAATCCCGATCGCTTCCTCAACGAGGATGGAACCGTCCGCGACGATCCGACGATTCAGCTGGCGTTTGGTGCAGGCAGGCGGATATGCCCGGGGCGTCATCTCGTCGATGCCACGCTCTTCGTCGTGACGGCGTCAGTGTTGTCGGTGTTCAACGTGACGAGGGCCAAGGACAAGAACGGGAACGAGATTCCGGTCGCAGCACCAGCCCTCGAGTCGGTCCAAAGCATTGGCGCCATGTGAGTAATGAAGTTTACCTATGACATGGACCTGGTACATTTTTTAACTGATCTGGTCAACTCGCTTGAAAGTTATCTGCCGAAGTTTGAATGTTCTATTACCCCAAGAGATAAGCTCGCAGAGGATTTAATAAGGGCGAGTGCCTTGGCTTGAATGACCTGTGCTGTGCATTCTGCAGGCATCTACTATTCTCCCAACGTTCTCCCACTCTGTTAAACTAGTGCTTCGTAACGTGAATTCAGGTGCTACTGTATCATGCAGAGATGGCAGAGTCACTCTTTACGTGTGTGTGCAGCTATCTTCTCGCCAACATTCTGTAGCAAAGGTTAGTCATCCTGTACTCATCGATGGTCAATAATCAAGCAATAAATACTCCATATATTTTGTTGCCAAGGTGCATACAGTACAGTATGTCGAGAATGAAAGCTCCTCCCCAATATTTTTTAGGAACTCGTTGAGGATTCATTCTACCAGATTCGGGTATAATCAAGTACTAAGAGCGAGTGTCTTGGCTTGACTGTTATCTCTGTTGGATCCATTTTCCCTTTCATTGTTAGTTAGTCATAAGGTAGCGTGAATTCGACCCCGTTGTATCAACACTTGTGCGCATAGTCTGCCAGGGTTCATCGCCATCGCGTCATCCCGTACTAGTCGTCAGCTTGGTCGCCGGGCGCCAATGAACGGCCAGTTTGGTAGGCAATTAATCGATAAGTCTTGATATACCGGAGAATACAGTATGGTTTACTCCTATGACCTCTTATCGCTATTTTCCATCATTAAACCTTCCAGAAGGTTACTTTCGCAGCGCGCCGGTGTTAGCCTAAAAATGATGGTCCGTCCACTCGTCTTTCTCATCCTGGGTCGTTTTCTCTCGGAAGATGGGACGCGAAAGGAAGGTTGCTGAGCCTCTGCAGTGCCTAGTATGTTCTTTTGTCGTTCCTACTCGCCCTTGCCTCGCTTGCTCTCTTCTTGCCAATCGACGACCCCTCTTCGCCCGCCCTCAGCCTCCTTCCTGGTAGGGTAGTCATCCGCTCCTCATTCCACTGCATCGGGTCCTTCCCGTCTGGCTTGTCACACTTGCCCACTCGTTCCGATCGCCTCCACCACGGACATTGACCCCCAGCGGGCGGCTCCGAGTCTTTGATAACGAGGTTGTCGCCATTCTCTGATCCTACTCACGCTGAGAAATAAGACGGAGGCCGCAGTACTGTATCGAGGCGAACAGCCCAATGTCTGACTGCCACAGTGTCAACCATATCGATCAGCAACGCCAACCACGTCACCCGTCTTAGCCTAGAAGAAAACAATACGGAAACAGCGACGGCGAAAGGCCAAACAGACAAGTTCTGTTAAGCCCACTTTGCGACATATCCTATGTTTCAAGCTCAAGTCCTTCTATTATGCTAGCTCGTCACTGGCACCCAAAATGTCCTGATCGATCAGCCAACCCAGGCAACCAGACGCACCTGATCAGAGCCTACGCATTTCACCGAACCGAATGAACATACGACCTATCGAATCCATACTACGACCAACAGTGGTACCCCAAGATCGCTCACTTTTGTGCAGGAACCGGTTGTGCTCCTTGTGAAATACCACTCAGCGAGGCACGTCACCTAGGTTTGTCCTCGCTCAGACATCGGGGTTAGAGCTGGATTCGGATTGACGCGACGCGATGCGATGATGTAGATATGCTACGCGAGTGCCGTATTATTTTTTAGGCGGTGTCTGTGGACGAGGATGCAACAGCTACTGGCGATCAATTCGGGAACACAGTGTGGGTGGGGCACGTATAGGCGGCGGGAGGGCACGGGACACGCGGCGCGCAATGGAATTGGGGGTGGCGGTGGCGCGGACAGCGGGATTAAGATGGACAACGCTACGCGTACGCCGGCGATCGCGAAAGAAGTACACCTGCACGAAATCGAGATGATCAACGTCGACCGGAGTTGGGGAGCGGTAATATAAGCTATTCGTCTTATGATACGGGTAATCCCATATCTTCCTAATGTACGATACAGCATTAGTACGCGGGTATAGAAGCGAAGTCGATGGTAACACATGGCCTTCGCAGACGAGTCGATGCGGGTTGTGGCGTTGAGGTGCCAAGTTCCAAGACCGAAAGGGATTAGAACACAGGAAGAGGGTGGCTTACGCACCGTACGAAAATGCGAAGCCCCGAAAAATATCGCAAGAGTCCTATTCGCACCACTGCACAGTAGGCAAGTCGATGAAGGCATCTACGAGCTTGTCATTCATTGATAATATAATCGAGTACACGGAAAAAAAAGTCAATTGATGGGAACCCGAATGGGGGCAGAGTGGCCAGTCTCAAGGTCGGTCGCTACTAATGTTATATTTCTTGGTTGACAACTGACGAGCGCAACTGTCTACGTACTATGAACACCTCACATCAAGACAGGGTAGTAAAAGCACAAGCACGAGCACAACAGAAACAAGAACGGGGATTCGACAACAAGGGTGACAAGAACAAACTGGGAAGGAAATGAAAGTCCGCCCGGTAAAGTCCGAAGAAAAAACGTTGCTGGCATAAGAAGTCGATCAATACAAGTCTTGCTTGAGAACGAGACCAATTGGTTGTGTATAACAATGGCAAAGTACAATTCAGTTCACGAGAATCGTTGGTGGAGAGGTCCAGTCGGTAATGTCGGTCATAGATATAACAACATCTGAAGAAAGACTTGATAGTGAGGACCAAGAATCCAATGACTTGTCGACTGCATACCGTTAGGAGGACCGGGTAAAGGTGGGCTAACGACAATTTGCGGAGCGGTGAGCAAGGCAAGGCGGCGCTCGTCCATCGCTAACTGTGAAATCCCCATCGTCTGTTAGATAGAAACGAAGAGGTGGACCAACGAACCTCGACCCTCATCTTAACAGCCCTGATTTGCGAAGAGAGTGAATAAAGCTTGTACGTGAAACCACGTCTGAAAGCAAGTACGATCTGCTGAAAGAACCCGGGAGAACGATGGCTCTCGATACGCATCCGTGCAAGGTTGCCTGCATGGCTGTGCCAAGTCAGTGAGAAGACAACTTCCACGAGTGGAGAGTTCCATCCGTCTCGAGAACAGCCCTATATTCAGCCAGGATAACGCCAATTGCAATAGCGCTAGTGAGACATTGCTCCACGTCGTTTAGTAAGGTCGATAGATTTGGGATGATGTAGCATGGAAGTAAGCATTGGAAGCAAACGACGACGCCATAACTAGCGCTGTCGCAATTGGCGCAATCCCGGCCGAATATAGAGCAGTTCTTGAGACGTATGGAACTCTAGGTCGTCTTTCCACTGAATCAGCACAGCCTTGCGGGCGACTCTTGCACGGGCGCGTATCGAGAGCCATTGTTCTCCCGGGTTTTTTCAGCAGATTACAGTAGGCTTGGTTTTAGACGCGGTTTCACGTACAAGCTTTATTCACTCTCTTCGCAAATCAGGGCTGTTAGGATGAGGTTCGAGGTTCGTTGGACCACGTCTTCGTTTCTATCCAACAGACGACAAGGGATTCACAGTTAGCGATGGACGAGCGACGCCTTGCCCTTCTCACCACTCCTCAAATCGTCGTTAGCCCACCTTGACCCGGTCCTCCTGGCGGCATGCAGTCGACAACTAATGCGATTTCTGGGTCCTCACTATCAAGCCCTTCTTCAGATATTGTCATATCTATGACCCACATCGCCAACTGGACCCCTCCACCAACGGTTCTCGTGAACTGAATTCTACTTCGCCATCGTTGTACAGAACCAACTGGTCTCGTTCTCAACCAAGACGCGTATATCGATCGACCTGCCTTCGCCTCGGACTCTACCGGACGGACTTTCATTTTCTTCCCGGTTTGTTCTTCAAGTTGTCACCCTTGTTGTCTAACCCCCGTTCTTGTTTCTGTTGTGCGTGTCCTCTCTTCACTAATGTGCTTTTACTTCCCTGTCCCCGATATCAGGTGTTTATGATACGTAGACTATTGCGTTCGCGTCAGTTGTCAAATAAGAAAATATCAGTGGCGACTGACCCTGAGACAGACTACTGTGCCCCCGTTCGGATTCCCATCAAATCGACTTATTCTTTCCGCATACTTTGTCATATTATCAGTGAATACCAAAGCTCGCAGATGTCCTCTTCGACTTGCCTATTGTGGAGTGGTGCGAACATAAAACTTGCGATATTTTTCGGGTCTTCACATTATCTTACAGTGCGTAAGCCACCACTCTTTTCGGGCATTCTAATCCTTTCCCCCCCAGGTCCTTTTTCCCTGGACAATGGAACGCTAAAGATTTCCGAGGGCCGGTAAACAAGGTTTCCGAGCACCCGCAGTTCCCAGCTTACGCTTTCGTCGTCCCTACCCTCCCTTGCCTCGCTGGGCGACCTTTGATTGGTCCCTCTTCGCCAGCCTTCCCACTGGGCGGTCGATTCTGACGGTGGATGGTAGACCTCAAGTTCATCAAACCTTTCTCCCCGATGTGTCCCACTTTGACCACGACATCGTCACTATATCGTGTGGCGTCCTCGGACTCTGAGGATACTTTTTGGGGGTCGTCGCTGCTGGTAGGTTCCTCGGTGGGTTGCACGAACTTGTACATGAGCCCTAATTTGATTCTGTCTGATTTAAGTTGATCAGCCCAAAACATCCCTTGCGCGCATCACAAGGCACTTTCAAATGATGCTGTTGCGGCCCCTTGAAAACGTGCAAAGTTTCGGCGCCAGTGTCTTGTTCGAGGCGGTCATAAAATGTGGCTTCAGCGAATGAAATCTAGACAAGACAGTACGAGCGTGCATCCGATGAGGCACGAGCCGCTCGCAGGATGCCCAGTGCTGCAGGTAGTTCGTCAGTCCAAACACCTTCCCGAGCCCGGAATTGGAAATTTGGCAAATTAGTCCGACGGGCAGTGATACGGCTTGGAAACAGACCAGATGTTCGGTGACTTTCCGTGACGCGACGCATCATGCATCATGGGGCATGGCGGAACAGTCGTTCGTTCTCAGTGTCTATGCAATTTCCCTCATCTTTAATTGGATGGCTGTAGAGAGACGTTGACGCGCGCAAGTCAATCTCTAGACAAGCTCAAGGATCTCACTCACTCCTGGGGGATTGCTCGCCTTATATCTGTCGATTCAGCCAATTTGCAATCCCCGGTTTTCGCATACTGTCGAATCTGGCGAGCTCTCGCGATACTGTTACTTTTGATTTCAAAACCACTACCTCTAAGGACACGCCACACGACACGCCACACAGATCCCGAAGTAAAATCGAAGCGCACTCGGAGGTGTTTCACCCTCACATCACAGGCCATGGCATGTTGTATTCTCATTGCGATTCATAAACTCATAACCTTGATTTTGGAGTCCCCACGAACCCGGAGAGCGAGTCGAGTAACACTCAAATCGGTCAGACCATTATCTCGAGCCTATCCCTGGACTGCCACCGCCTCGGTAGACGATACCTATAAAACGTAGCAAATGATCTACCCCCCCATTCGGCGTGCCGCGCAGTTCGGCCGCATTCCAGCACTGCCCCGCCGCCACTCACGGAAACTAATCCATTCGCATGCTCCTCGGCGCCTACACTCGCTCGGTGACGAGACATATGCGGTGCCTGATACGACGAGTTGGATCGTTCCAGAGGGAATGGATTTATTTTTTTTGTCTGAGCTCATATATGCGCACGGCTATCCGTGTCGTGCGCTAGGTGCTGTACAGTGCCGCAAAAGAACAATTGGTGAGAGGCTCCAGCCGACGATCGACGATTCCGCCGAGGAGAGAGATAAAGCTGCTAAACGAGTTGCGTTGCCATTTGAATCGATTATCACATACCTCCCGTTGAGCGCCCACGGGGAGCAGCCAAAAGATGTTAAATTACTCACCCAACAACGCCATTGGCGCGCAAGTCGTCCTAGGCCTGGAACGTCAATAGACAGTGCTGGTTATCGAGGTAATTCCCTGTGTTCTCTACGAATAGATGTAATGCTTACGTCGAGCACCAGCCGGTTCAGACACAGCACGTGTTCTCCCTATTCCCGTAGCTTGCTTCTCGGCTGATGCGCGACTTTCAGACCGTCTCGCCAATGTCTTCGCTCTTCCTGGCGCTCATCTTTTATCCACAAGTTCAGAAGCGAGCACAGGTGGAACTCGACTCAGTCGTCTCAGGAGATAGGCTGCCAACGTACGATGACAAGTCGCGTCTTCCTTACATAGAAGCGATGAGGAAAGAGACAATTCGATAGCATATGATGACGCCACTAGGTGCGAGTTCCTCACTCGTCAACAGCGACATGTACTAACACCTGAATGGAGGTGTTGCCCACGGGGTAATTGAAGGTGACCTCTATAAGGACTACTTTATTTCAAAAGGTTTTTAAACATTTTTCGTGTTAGTTGAAGGGTAGCTCTCACATTTGATTTGAATTTGATCATTTGCTCTTCTACATAGATTCTACGACACCTGTACGACACCCTCGTATCTAATCCCCATTATATATTGTATAGTATCCACACATAAATCCGAAGTCACGTAGGTTCCAGTAGTTTTCCCAGGTTCCCATCCTAGACAATCCAGACAGGTTTCCGGAAAAATGGACCTACATTTCCAAGCGCCCAAGTTTTCAGGATTTAGCCGGTTTTCGTGGTTCCCAAGCTCAAGTTGAGCAACCTCTGTAAACTGAGATACACGATTGCTGAAGCGCTGACGACTCGTTGAGGATTCATTCAACCAGATTCGGGTACAATCAAGTAAGAGCGAGTGTCTTGGCTTGACTGTCACATATCACCTCTGCCACTGTTGGACACCCCACTCTATTAGTCAGAAGCTACTGTTTGTAGCGTGAATTTGAGGCCCGTTGTATCAACAATCGATAAGTCTGGTTACGTTTTACATAGTTGCCGGGTCACGATTGTATCGTGGCGTCATTCAATGGATTCACCAATCAACTTAATCAACGCTTAGCTAGCTATTCCCTCACGAGTACGGCACTGTGCCCAACCGTGACGGCATTTGTTGTTCGACTCAGGCAATGGAGCCTATTCGTGATCCGGATAGGTTTGTGGCGTCAGTTCCCAAAAATCTTAGCTCCACGGTGAAGGGAAATCTGACGGCATCATCTCACGATTTTGGGACTCGGTTCGCTCAAAACGTCTCACGACGACAGAACTGCACGTAACTTACACCACGAAAACCCATGGCGCATTGTGTTCTATCCGGAGCTTCGCCAAGTATGAGAGCTCCCATGGGTCTATGGGTTTGCTCATAAATACGCATCTGGTTATGGTTGTTGTATCTACCCTCCTTGTCCCTTGTCAGGTGGCCTAGTCCAACCAAACATGCTGATCTCTCCCGTTACAGCGATCGACTGCCTTGCCCTCTCTGCATTTCTCTATGTCCTCTTCGCCTTTCGTGACCACAGAAAGCGAAGGGGCTTCCCATATCCTCCTGGTCCTCCATCCTGGCCTCTCATCGGGAATTTGCTAGATGTCCCAAAGCTCTCTCCCTGGTCAGCCTACGCGAAAATGTCTAAGAAATACGGTATGATTGATCCTGGTGTTTGTGTTCCTTCTTTGAACCTCGGTTTATGTTTCTTAGGCGATGTCATGTGCCTCCAAGTTTTTGGCCAAGTAGTCATCGTCCTGGGTTCACCGACAGCCATCAAGGACTTACACGAAAGGCGTGGAGGGTTGTATGTAGATCGAACGCCATTTCCGGTCTTTGAGATGTTCGCCCTATCTTTATCCTTCCTTCGCCGTAGGCGCTGATTTCACTAAATGTCCCAGAATGGGTGTGGATTGGGTGTTTTTCCTTGCTAGAGTGGGAAAATACTGGAGCGAAGGTAGAAGGTTATTAAATCGCAGCCTCCGCCCTGGCGCAACAGCCTTGCATCGGGGTTTGATTGAGGAAAAGACACGCGTGTTTCTTGGCCAGTTACTTACTACACCAAAGGGATTCCGCGAACACATCGACCTGTTGGTCCCGCTGCCACATATTCTCGATAACTGTTGACTCGCATTGTAGTCTCCAAGGAAGGCTTGTCATGCGCCTCACCTATGGCTATGACTTGAAAGTGAACGACAAAATATTGATACCACCAAGGAGGACCAGTGATATCATGGGACATTTCTTTTTACCTGGAGCAGCAGCAGTAAATTATCTCCCATTTCGTGCGGTTCCTTCATCCCCTACTGTCATTTGAGTGTCTCATGGCTTTATTTAGTCCGACGCCTCCCTTCGTGGGTTCCTTGGTTCAAGTATGAACCACTGGCGAGTGAATGTAGGGAGATGGCACGGAGGATGAAGGACGAGCCTATCGAATTCGTGAGGAACTCCATGGTATGAATTGGGTAACAATCTGGCAATTTCCTCTACTGATGGAATGCGACGGAACGCCAGCGCGATGGCACCGCAATACCCTCTCTAGCTACTCAATACCTCCAAGAGGCAGACCTTCTGAGCGGCCTGGAACGTCAACAGACGGTGCAAGCTATGGAAGAAATTCTAGGAACTATGTTCCAAGGTAATTCCCTGCATTCTCTACGAACGCATGTAGCGCTTACGTCGAGCATCAGCCGGTACAGAAACAGCGCGTGTCCTCCCTATTCCCGTGGCTCGCATCTTGGCTGACGCGCGACTTTCAGACCGCTTCTTCGATAACTGCACTCTTCCTCGCGCTCATCCTTTACCCAGAGGTTCAGAAGCGAGCGCAGGCAGAACTTGACTCGGTCGTCTCAAGAGATAGGCTGCCAACGTTCGATGACAAGCCGCGCCTTCCATACATAGAAGCGATAAGCAAAGAGATAATTCGGTGGCATGTGGTGGTGCCATTGGGTGGGACAAGTTCCTCACACTCATCAAAAGCGACATGTACTAATATCCAAATGAAGGCATTCCCCACGCGCCAACTGATGACGACTTTTATAAGGGCTACTTTATTCCAAAAGGTTTGTAAGCACTTTTCTATGTTGGCTGAAGTTGTAATCAAAATCTTTCGCTCTGTAGGTGCTGTGGTCGTAGCTAACGCATGGTGCGCGACAATCATATGACGCAGTTGCTCTCCGGAAGGTTCTGAGATGGATTGACAGGGGTGTCCTGCACGACCCGGAGCTATATCCTGACCCAGAGGCATTCAATCCTGATCGCTTCCTCAACGAGGATGGAACCTTCCACGACGATCCGACGATCCAGCTGGCGTTCGGTGCAGGTAGGCGGATATGCCCGGGGCGTCATTTCGCCGAGGCGACGCTCTTCTTCGTAACGGCGTCGGTGTTGTCGGTATTCAACGTGACGAGGGCTAAAGACAAGAATGGGAACGAGATTCCGGTCGCAGTGCCAGCTCCCGAGTCTATCCAAAGCGTTAGTGCCATGTGAGTAGCGAAGTCTATATCACATGAACCTGGTGCGTTTGTAGCTGATCTGGTCAACTCCCTTGAAAGTCACCCGCCGAAGTTTGAGTGTTCTATTACGCCAAGAGATAAGCTCGCAGAGGACTTGATAAGGGCGAGTGCCTTGGCTTGAATGTCACCGGTGCTGCACATCCTGTAGGCATCTATTCTCTTACCCTTTTCCCACTCTGTTGAACTAGTGTTCTGTAGCGTGATTTCAGGGGCTGCTGCATCAAGTATTCTCGCAGAGATGGCCGAGTCACTCTTGACGCATATGTGCGGCAATCTGCTCAACATGCTCTGTAGTAAAGGTGCTCGTCAACAGTCAATAGGCAATATGTACTCGATTAGTCTTGATTTATAGAATTGCCAAGGTACAGTATGTCGAGAATAAAAGCGCCTTCCAAGAACAAAACTAGAACTCGTTCAAATCGGTCATGACCCAGGCTCCATTATTAATCGTTGACTCGGCGCCCGATCCTTGCTCCACCGAACTGGCCTGCACTCTCTCCACCAACGGCCGGGAACGAGACTACCTTCAGCCCATGAATACTGCATGGATGCTTCCGTGCTTGTGTGCCCAGTGACTCGTGGTTCGAATGGCCACGATAATAAAGCTGACCCGGCGCGGCTTCGGACACTCGTGGAGTAGGTCTCTCCGATGCAGTACCTTAGACCCTAGGCTCGGTTAGGGGGAAATCTTATGGGTTCACCTCTCGCCATTAGGCACGTTTGCATGCGGTTCAGTCCCGCTTTTTTAGCCACTCCGAGTCGGTACTATTCCGAACAGGTCAACGAGCAAGCAGCTGTAGATAGGTCGCAGATATCTGTCGGTCATCCGCAATCTCATGTCGAGTTTATACCACAGCAGCTATCTATGGGGCTTCTATCCAAGCTTCTGTTCGACTCAATGTACGCAAGTGCGGCTACAAAGACTCCTACTCGTAGCTTTCATGTCTACTCTAACTCTATGGCCTCCTCCCCCTTGTCTTTTTCGGGTGACCTAGTTCGACCATGACGTAGCTCTCCCTCGTCACAGCAACCGACTTGCTCGCCCTCTCGGGATTCCTTTACATCCTCCTCACTTTTCGTGACCACAGAAGGCGAAGGGATCTCGGGCTGGATGTCCCAAATCTCTCTCCCTGTGCCAAGGCATATAGTGCGTACGCTCCCTATTCCCGTGGCTTTCCTTGTTTGATGCGCGACTTCCAGGCCGTATCCTTGATGTCTTCTCTGTTCCTCGTGCTTGTCCTTCATCCAGAAGGTACAGAAGCAAGCGCAGGCAGAACTTGACTCAGTCATTTCAAGAGCTAGGCTGCCAACGTATGACGACAAGCCGCGTCTGCCATACATAGACTAGGAAGCGATGAGCAAGGAGCCGTGAATCCAATGGGTGCGAGTCGCCCAATACTCGATTTCAGCCCGCTAAATTCCTTCTCGAGGCCCTTCCCCACTCCCCAGCGGACGATCATGGCTACTTTATACCAAAAGTTTTGTAAGTGTCTCTCAAGGGTTTGAACCTGAAGTCGCAATCTAATTCGTTCTCGCTTCGCTTGGTAGGTTCCGTGGTCATAGCTGACGCATGGCGCGTTTACAATCGCCCTTCTCGAGAAAGGGTGACAGGGTCGTCCTGCACGACCCAGAGCTGTACCCGTACTACCCAGAGGCATTCAAGCCCGATCGCTTCCTCAACGAGGACGAAACCTTCTGACGACCCTGCCATCCCGCTGGCATTTGGCGTCGGCACTGGCAGGTGGATCTGCCCGGGACGCCCTTTGTCCATCGTGACGGCGTTCGGTGGTATTTCCGTGTTCGACGTGACAACAGAAAAAGACAAAGGATGGGAATCAGATTCCCGTCGCAGTTGCGACATCGTCGGTCCAGAGCGAGATTATGACGTTGAGTACTAGTAACACCTCTGGTACAATAGAGCTGTTCTGGTGAAATCCATCCCTGACAGTCAGGTACCCCAGTTTGAGTGTGCTATCTCTCCGAGAGACAATCTTGCAGATGGCCTTGATAAGGGCAAGTACCTTGGCTTGACTGACATCGTCGGCATCGGCACCAGTGGCGTCCCATTGGCACTGGCATTCATCATCTGCGCTCTCACTATCCGGGAGTTTTGTCTCGTAGCGTGAATATAGAGATTACCACTCCAAAAAGTACCCTCTCCGTGCGTCTGTTCTATGCACCCGTTCACCGTCTCCGTGTCCATGACAGGACCTTAAAAATGACCCGCACTCCAGTGGGAGCGAGTAAGCGAGAGCGCGTACCTCCGGTGGCGAATATATTTTCGGCTCCGAGAACGCCGAGTATACCGTCCCTCCGACACACCGCACTGAACCCGACGCTATGGTATTTCCGAGTCGGTGACAATGCGAATTTTAAATACGGCAACTTTTGACAACTATCGTAATCGTATCTCGCTCGTCCGGTCCTAAGAATGCAGCGCTTCCTTCATCGGTTGCAAAGGCACAAAATGTACAAAGCCAATCGACAAACGCAAAGCGGAATAAATAATGAATTGAAGTGAAAAAAAAAGGGGGGGGGGAACATTCGATACTTCCAGACTAAATAACCGAGGCTCGAGCATCAGTAAAATCATATCATGTACTATCACTGTCGTATGCGTCCTAACAAGCCCATATCACCACGGCTCCCAGTACCCACTCGCACCACACGTACATCAAGACAATAGAGGAGAGTATGAAAGAAGAAAGAAAAAAAGGTAGCACGTGTAAAGTGTGAAAAGACAGAAGTAAAAGAGAGCATAAATAGATATGCCGAGGCCCATCAGCTCCTTCGAGACGGACCTGACCACTGGCAGCAGCAGCGCGAGAGGGGCAGGATCCGTTCAAAACAAATGCACAAAGTTGCTCGGGAAGATATGCCTGCCCGGCACGCGCCGTTTCTCATCGAGCAGCTCACCGCTCCACCACCCATCTTCGGGCGTAGCGGTGACAGCGATGATATCATTCGCCTGGAAGTCGAACTCCTCCGGGATCGTCGCGGTGTAGTCGTACAGCGCCCGCACTGCATTCCACCATACCTCAGCATCTCAGG
>WTXK01000401.1:0-41094 GCA_025769895.1 Lactarius psammicola | reverse complement strand
CCTTCCGAACATCCTCCAATACTGTGTACGTTTCAACTGCCTGGTTATCCTTCTGAAGAAGTTTAATCAGTGAAAGGAGCTGCGTTGGTGTGAGCCATGACTTTTCGAGCTTCTGTGCTTGTCACACGCCTTTGCCGTCGACGAGGATATCTGGTCCAGGAGGGGCCAAGGTGGAGCGGATGACATCACTAAAACTGTTTACAGAGTGAGCAAGGCTTTCGAGAAGTACAGGCCCGGAAACCTTCAACTTCTTTTCGGAACGAGGTGTGGGAGTTGCAGGCATACGGCGCTTCAATGAGGGAGATGGTGCCAGAGGTTCCTATGCGGGCATAAATTGTTGGTATCGTAGGTATATTGAACTGACTTACTGGTGTGCGCTCGGTGTCCTCATTATCAAACCTTGCCGTCTCCTGTGTGCCATCTGGTTCATATATGTCCCAGGGAGCCATAGGGGCATTGGGCACAGATTCGTCTGGTGGTGTCATCGCACTTGAACTGTTGGGTCCAGTTGAAGCGTCAGAAGGTCGGAAAATGTTGGTACCACGTGTAGTTGCAGGCAAGAGAAGGGAAACCTTGTGAAGATGGATCCACCCCACATTTCGGAAGGGCTTGTGTCCTTATGTTTTGCCACATAGGCCTCCCAGCTGTCAGCAGTTGATTCGTCAATTGAAGCACCTGCTACATCGTCCCATGTCCATCCCGAAACAGCCTGAATGGCTTTGACAACGGCGTTGGTCTTCTTCAACTGTTGCAAGGTGTCAGCCACTGAAAATGGATAGGAAGGGAAAGCGTGTACACTTTGCCACTTGTTCTTGCAAGACTTCGCCAACTTGGGCCCTCCCTTGGTGACAAGAGGGTTGAGCTTTCCCGAAGCAGCTGTCCACACAAAGGGCTTGAAATTCTTCCCATCACCCGCAGTGGCATCAAGGGTCAAGAGAAAATCAAGGAGCACTGACTCATCGGCCTCGGTCCAGTGTGCCTTTAGGTGTTCCAAGGCCATTATGCCAACAGATGAGCAGAATGTGGCAGAACGCGGGCAGAACACAGGCAAGGGTTCTCGATTGGTATAGATTACATCAGCTATTTACGTTTACAAACCTCAACCTCAACCTCAAACCTCAACCGGGGTTTCGTTGCCGAACAGAGCCTTATAGTGACGACTTTCTCCAGCAGCTTGCTAAGGCATTCAATGAGCGAGATGGGCCAATAGGATTTAGACAGGAGATAGTCATCCTTTCCTGGTTTGGGAATGATGACAACCATTGCCTTCTTCCAGAGCCTCGGGTGATACCCTTCCCATAGACATGCGTCATATAGAGGGATGACATGGTCCTTTATGGTTTGCCATGCACATTTGATAATCAGCCAGGAAATGCCAGAGTCCCCAGGAGTGGAGTCATTAGCACAGCCAGCCAAAAGGTGATCAATTTCATCTTCCACAATAGGTGCCCAGGGTCTGGAGGGCCATGGCCCAGGGTCAGTGGACTGGACCACTTGAATGTCTTACAGGCCATCTATGAAGAATTTTTAGCCAAAGTGTCTGTGATCTCCCTTTGGTCAAAGGTGAGTGCACCCAACACTTGTTGTAATGCAGAGATCCCATCCAGGTGTCTCCATGTCTCCACTTGGTGACTTCCCAGATGTTGTGGTTTGAAATGACCTTGTCATAATATCCCCTCTTGGCTTTGTGGGTGATGCACTTGACATTGGCTGCTGCAGTGCATTTTTCCAGTGAGTCACCAGGTGGGAGGCCATGTAATGTGGTGACTGCCTCATCACAAGCTTCGTTCCACCACCTGTTGCTTCAGGCTTTAGGTGGGGCAGGTTTATCAAGATGGAGTTTGCAAGCTTGGATCAGGGCATTCTGTACCCCTTCTGCCATGTGTTCAATGATTGAGGAAATGGGGGCAAGAGGAGGGAGGTGGGACTCAATGTCCACTAGCCACGCCTTGAGGGAGTCCTCATTGTCCTGAGCATCAAAAGTGTACTTCTTGTGTTCTGCCTGCTTGAGGCCTTGGAAAAAGCCCTCTAGGAGCCAGACCGTGTGGATGCCAGCATGATCCGACCCTAGGGAGGCCTCCCAATCTGTAATTGGTGGGGAGAGGGCGAGGGAGGTGACTGCACTGCAGTTCTGCCAGACTAGGTCCAGCGTACTGCCATGTTCAGCATCCGTGCCCCTCCGAGTGATTTCTCTGGGTAGCATCCCTAGCTCAAGAGCCTGGGATGCTGCCCACTGCTCAAACTTACGTGCAGTGGCAGAGGGTGACCAACCCCTCAGAGACCAGCTTGGGGAATGCATGTTGAAATCGCCACCCAGAACGGTCAGGACTTCTGGATCTAGGTCAAGGGAAAGCAAAGTAGTGAGTGCAGAGGAGTCCTCTATGTCATTGTAAAAATTTATAATACGTAACATGTCTATATATATGCGTAAGTCTGTAATCATGATGCAATTGTGATGTACCAAGCCCAGTCTGGGAACCACCTTTGTAGGGTGAAGCCTACATGGGAATGCTAGCCTACTATATTTACATACATAAATTATAACCTTCACATGTTTAGAGTCAGAAAAGTATGGGTAATAAAGAGTCCAGTTCTGGTGCGCCGCACCACCCAGGACCCTAATCCCATCCTGTGCATCATCTGCTCTTGCTGTACCAATAGGACCAAACCACGGTTCCTGTACACATAAGACATTGTCCTCAGAGTTTGTTTTGAGAAGTGCATGCATCATTGCATTGCGTCTTCTCATGTTGACCGCCAGAATGGTTGTACTATGCATGGAGCTGAGAATTGGCTAGTCAAAGAGGCGGGCCACATCCTGCTGTACAAAGGTCTTGATAGCCTCCACGACCTTGTCCCTGATGGGGTCAGGGTTGTCGAGAGAGAAGAGCTCATGGAGCAAGTTGGTGACTATAATGACATCCGCCTCCAAGGAGATGATGGGGCAGGAGATCATGTTGTTTTCATATAGACTCTTGGCCAAGTTCATGGTGAACTCCAAGGCGTCCTTGTACATGTGTGCCCTGTCCAAGGTAGTGGCTAGCCTGGCTTGATGGGCTTCCACCTCCTGAGGCATGGCAAAGCGTGTGTTTGATAGGAGAGATGAGATCGCATAGTGATAAGGGTTTGAAACCCCCCAAGTTGCTCTGAACACATTGACATGGTTTGCAGTGGCCTTGAGGCCCCTTCACCTTGGCTTATCTTGTCCTCAGTGTTTGGTATGGTAAGCAGGAGTTGGTGTTTTACAGCATAACAGGTGGGGAGGCAGAAGAGGTTATTGAGATTCACTATATGTGTCGGAAAATTCGGGCGGGCCTTATAATTGAGTTAGCTTATAATTACCTTTTTAAGGTAATTACAAAGCATTTTTTGCATGTATAATACGGATTATAAAATATTACAAGATCTCCCACATAATTATAACTTATTATAAGAGTGGTCACATGACTACATTGCATTACAAGAGGTCGCACTATCGAGAACGCACATTATAAATAGTTATTCTAAGACTCTTTACTTTTTAACTAAGATTAAAATAACGTTCAAATCTATTTATAAGTTGATGCTAGAGTATTATGTGCGGTCGGGGGTTTGTCGTCAGCGGGGGGTCGTCAGCCACATACGAGAATAAGTGAATAATCGACAAAAAAAAAGTGGAATTACGGAGGTATGTTGGATGGCAGGTACGAGGGGTGATGCGAGTATGAGGAAAAGGGGGAGATGCGGACAAACAGAAAGCAAGCACGCTTCACAGCCGGGTTGTCGCTACAACTAGACGAAGGCCATCACTGGTAAGCGCGTGCCCAACATTTGCGAGTCATCAGCAGCAGCTTCAGCGCCCTCTTCCTTATCTGCGGGCTTGTCTGATCGTGCGGTTAGTCATATCGTGCTTACACGGCTGATTGACTACAAACCTGAGTCCTGCATGTCCGAAGTCCATAGGGTGAGGTTATCCCGAAGAGAGTAGATTACGCTCCTCGACAGTGAGTTCTTGGTCGGACGAGGCGACGCGCTTCATGTTCTCGACCATCTCTGTGGAAATAAGTGAGCAGACGAAAATGTAGTAGCGTAAACCACCTTCATAACGCTCTGCCTGCTCAGCGAGCTTGGCGAGGTAAACGGAATCTTCACGCGACTCAGGCATCTATTCGCGTCAATTAATTACGCAGTCAACGACGCGAAGAGAAAGACATACTACATGCGTAGTAAATGCGGTGGAGGGGTGGGTGTTCTGAAACGAGGTAGGTAAGCAAGTGTTATGGCGGGGAGAAGAGCGGGGACACGACGTACCATCCGTTGAGTTGAGGTGAATCAGTTTGCTGTCGTCGTCAGTTGGCACGGCATGGGATAGTAGAACGACTGGCGCACGCTGCTAGTGTTCGAAAAAGCCGTTACGTGTAAGTAAGCGTTCGGCACAGTCTGCGCGCGGCAGCCCGACTCGAGCGCCCGAGTGCTCGTTTTTTCTTCGTCGCCCAGTCATGCATCCGAGTGCCTCAAACCCACAGAAAAGAACGCAAACCCCGGACCCAGACACGCCGCAAAAGCGCATCAAGTTGGTCCTACCGAGCGTCGGTGAGTCCCTTTCACGAAGGAAGGCGGCCGGATTCTGAAAATCCGTATGCGCAGGGCCTGTCACTGGGCCCGTCGTCGCTCCTGCGGCTCCTGCGACTCCCGCGGCTCCTTCGACTTCCGCAGCTCCTTCGACTCCCGCGGCTCCTTCGACTCCTTCGACTCCCGCGGCTCCTTCGACTCCCTCGACTCCCGCGGCTCCTTCGACTCCTGTGCCGCCGTCGTCCCCCCTAAACCTGCAAGACGTCAACGTGTTCGAAGGGACCTTACCCGCCCCTTGGGGACGCACGATTTACGTCCTGATTCCGCGACAGGTGAGTTTTCCTGCGCTGGTGTGGAGTCCCCAATTGACGCTTCCCACCCGATCGTTAGCACGTCGCCGATCGACCCATCGACCCCTGCGACTGCCGGATATGCGTACGCGCTCGCGCGCAGCAACGGGATGCTGAGTGAGTAGATAGCCTTAGTACTGTTGTTTGCACTCGCACATCGTTGGCACGGAATGGAATGCGTACGCGTTTGTCCTTTAGCAATATCCCACTCCTTGTGAAGCCGAAAGATGACCGGGAGCGGGGTGAGTTCGCGTGGCTTGGATGTGCGTCATGCAATCTTTGGGCACGTCGTCGGGCGCAGTGACGGCCAGTGAGCCCCCCAATTCGATTAGCGGTAGCAGGCGCGAGGCGGTACCTCGTACAATGGCGATGGCTATTATTTAACGTCGCGTCTTTGGTCTCGAGAGGGGGTGTAGTATATCTATTCGGAACTACAAAACGTCTACAAAAAAAAAGGCCTGCCATGATAAATGGATCAGCCACGGGAAAACAAACCAATTAAATGAGTCTTACTGTGCGTAATAGTCCTAGACTTAGTCAGTCGGTAGTCTCGAGGGGGGAATAAGCCAAGAAATCAGATGGAATAGAATCGCGAATACATTACCATCCGAATATTTCGTCGCAACGGAGGAACAGGTCACCGGTGTGGTCAACGACGTCCATCACAAAGTAGTCGCCAAGCTTAGCGAAGTCTTGAATGAGTGGGGCACCGCGCACAATTGATTGTGCAAAAAAGAACTCCGTCGATTGCCTCGCGCGGAGACGACGAAGCCTCAAATCGCGATCGCTGACCCGCGATTGGCCCGTGGGTATTATATCAAGGGGGCGTACCATGCAAAGTGGGTATTTACGCTCTGCAACTGAAATAGTGAATATAAACACAAGTTGCGCAAAAATAAACCCCGTTGTTGTCTTGAGAATCACGAAATCGTGCCTCTCGCGGCCATGGAAGCCTGGACTACAATATAGATAGTCCAGGTATTGTTGCCAGTCGACCTTCGATTCATAACATACTTTCATCGACCTGTATTCAGTTATCTTAAAAGACTATGAGCCAAAATACCGGATCAGATGCGAAACTCACCTGGTCATCAGCCTGGAATTCAACGCGCATAGAGCCTGGTGCGAAACTGAAGCCATACAGAGGCAGATTGGCAGTCAACCAATCCGCGAGATTCACACGAAAGTTTTTGAAAGTCGGATTTTGGGCCGCGAGGTCTCCAACAGCTTCTAGTGTAACAGGGCGCTGTTGCGATCGCAAGATAACGACCCCGGCATCAAACGTCGTGTTTCTCCTTTGATATGATGAGCTGTCGGTGCCGGGGGTTCTAGGGAGGAACCAATATGTTGTGCCTGTGTGCTCCCCAATTCGTCTGGATCAGGCTCCAAGTCAGTGTCGTTCGTCGCCTGCTCACGTGCAGCCGCGTCTAAGTCAAGTTCGTCGATTTGGTTCCGAATCAGCGCCGCAACGAACCCAAGGTGTTCCCGATTTAAGATCTATATTTGGGAACATTGTCAGAAATAAATAAAGACAATGCATGCGACAAACCTGAGACGCAACGTTCTTGAAATTGGTCCGATTGTACAACTTCCTAATGGGGCCGTGAAGTTTCTCGTTCGGCTTCGTGTTGTAGTTGCGTGAAGCACCTTTCGCTTCGATATCGTCGAAGCTGTGGACCAACGCGTGCATCTTGGGGTAGTTCCAGTCTCTGACCTTGTTAGCCGTAGCTTCCGACGATGCCATAGATAGTTCAATGTAGGCCTATTAAATGGATCGACACCACGGAGTCACCAAAAAAATAAAATCAATACCTTCATGAGGCGTCCGAACCTCGCCAGTTCATTCCGCCCAGCCATAATCGTCTTCTCTGTGTGTACCTCGAAAGATAAAAGCAAATCCAAGACGGAAAAGCTTCGTAAGCAGAGTAGTAACTGCCACCCTTCTTTGTCCTCACTCCGTTGAATAATATTTTGTGCAGCAAAGACCACAACCTGAGGTGATTCCGAGTCGGTCAGTTGACGCGATAAAGCCGCATATAGTTGACGCACCTTGGATATATCCTCGAACTTTGCGCCGTCTGTGAAACTCACCTTCATCACTTCAGGGAAGTGGTTAAGGCCACGCCAGCGAGGCGCGCGACCCAAACCTGAGGGAATGAAGTGGGTGTTGGCCACTGGGACACCGACTTAGATAAGATGGGAAACATATTACTGTTGGTCGACTTTCGCTGCAGCGTCGCAGATTTCGAGAAACCAAATCCTTGAACCTCTGCCATAAATGGTGCCCGAATAAGCCAGCGTGTTCGAATGAAGCCTGTCAAAGGATAGCGCGCGATGTGGGTCCGAATTGTTGACAAGCCAGAACACATTCTGGACTCACAGTTACGCATAGTTAACAGACGAATAATAATAAAAACTCACATTGACATCACGAATACCATGTTTCTGAGAGATGACTCTCGCGATCGCTCTTGCTGAGGCTCGCACTTCTCTAAGAATTTGCTTTACCATTGTGCCGCTGTCCTCAGCGGCCAAGTCTTTGAATTGTCAGCGAGCTGATCCTTAGGGACGCAACAAATCGGGCAGGGCAGTTTGGCCAAGATAGCCCCGGATGAGAGACATAACGCATCTAATACATTGGGGTCAGCCGATTCAGGTGGTGTCAGCGAATAAAGAACTTACTGTTCTTCATAGTCGGCGGATAATATGATGATGCTAGGGAAAAATAAATGTTGAGTGCCATCAGTGTACTGAAGCCAGCAGCACCGCCTTAGATTTCTCGATAATGGATTCGATTATGCAGCGAAATGCGCGATGCCAGACCTCGCGTTGAAGTTGATGAATGCCGGCTTCTTAGAGTCCTCTGGAGTTTCCGGGACCTAGACCGAGAACAGTCCAACATCAGATACCTATTATCCGCTAGGGAACTTACATTTGGCAACCATCCGACAACGCGTCCACCGCCAACGCCATGGCCATTCCGAATCTCAGTTGGAAGATTCGCGCAGCCGTGCGACCACCGGGTAGGCCATTTCTGTGCCGAAGCTTGACAGCTTCGCCTTATCCGCATAGAGGATGAAGCACAACGGACGCGCACCCTTGGGGATCTGGGACTGTACGATTGGTTCAACAACAAAAGGAGTACATGCATTCGACTACTATAAGAAATGACAAAGAATAATATGCGTACTTGAAAAATTCCAAAAACGTGTCCGCAGTCCAAGGTTCATCATACACACGAGTGACATTCTCCCCATCGTGCTTAAAAACCTTCTGCACATCCCATTCAAAATGCGGAGCTAATTGTGGGTCCAAGATGAGGTCAACCCGCCCAGTTCCATAGTGGGCGATGAGGCATCGCGAACGTCTGGTCCACACCCTTGTATGGGACTGAAATATTGTCGAAATCAAACTGTCACTTGAAATGGTCAAGAATATAAGTTTAATACAGTTCGTGGGCTTACAGGAGTCAGTTGAGACGATGCGCGCTCCCACGCACCCCTCATTTTCCGAATACTTTAAGAGTGAAAGTGGGCCCTTGCCATCGATACTCGTTCTGAGAGCCTTATAGAGACGGTCGTATTGATCCTTGCTCATCCCGACCTCCATGAGAACATCCGAGAACACGAAGTCTTCGCGGGGATTTAAAGAACGGCCGCCACGGCTCCGCATTAAGAGAGGGGTTGGGAAGTCGGCGTCTGCGGTTGTCCTCGTCGAGAAATCGTGTTTCAGACGCTCGTCCACTTTTTGGATGGTATTCGACCAGTAAATTTATGTGTTCTCGGGCCACCAGAAGAGCCAGTCGTTTGTGCGACAGAAGGGGGTGTAGGTTCACCGCGCTGAGTGGATGATCACATCGATCACTAGGTAGGAAGATCGATGTATAGCGCACCTGGTATTCCCCATCCCCACGTCAAGGTCCATCGGTTCAGCAGCAGCGAAGACATGGGGTGGTAATAGGGGTTCGTCTGGAAATGGCGGCACCCGGAGCTGATTCAGAAAAAACGGTCAGTACGTATATCGAATGTAAGTTTAGTGTGACTATCACGTACTAAGAGTATCCAGTGAACGAAGTCTCTTCTCCAGAGCCCTCGCGTACTTTCTTTCCCCCCGCCGCTCATCTCGCTCTCTCGCACACTTCTTGATATGGGGCCGAATAACCTTGGACGCGGAATCGGTTGTGACATATTTGACATTTCTTGTTCTTGCCTGGGGATTCACTTGCTTTTGGCATAAGTACAGTACAGAGATAGCGAAGAGCAGGAATAGTGGGGGGTGACTGGTGATCAGACAAAGAACACGGGCAGGTGATGATATTACTGGAATAATATGCGTGGGAAATCAATTAAAGTTAACTTACGATTGATCAACAAGGACGGAGGAACCTTTGACCCCAGTGACACTCAGGAATCTTCTCGTCGCTATCACATATGTCTTCGATGAGGTCATCACACGTAAGTACTAGCATGGCGACCATGTGCCCGATAAACTCGGGTTCCTTTTCTCCGATCATCAGGGGGTAAATCTCTTCAATCACGACCAGTTTGTTAAAGCTTCACTATTAACGGAAAAGGTATTCATGATCGCAGCCAGCTTTCTTCGTATCCCACAAGAGTCTTTCTCTAAGTCACCAAAGGCGAGGAACAACGAAGACTAGTCTGCGGGATCCCCCTGGTCTGAATCGCACAGGTTTGCCCAGGAAACTATCATGACCTCGCACCGGTTGATGTCTTCATTGCAGACAAGATGTCGGCGCACTCGCTAATAGTGGGTAGATTACGTCTACTTGTGCTGCACCCCAGATCCTCATTTTATGTCAAGATGCCAGATGACTTTGTACGTGGTCTTTCTAGTTCAAACGTTTTACTCGGCGATTGAAAGTTGATTAGAAGGATTAAAGGCAACGAGTTATCGTTGTCTACGCTTACAGTAACTGATCCACTGACTCCATCACCCCTCTCATCGACACGAGCGGATCTACTGTTAGCTTTTCCCATGACTTCCGACGATGAATCGCCTTCCTCAGACTCACAATCCGACGACCTCCGCGTTGACAGTTCAGAGTCAGAAGACGAATCAGAGGCCACCGCGGTTACTGTACCTGACAACTTGACGGCTCAGCAGCTGCGCGATGTCAGTCTTGTGATGTCGTAGATGTTTTTGTGCTAATTCGACCTGGTGTATCGTTGCTTCTAGATGCTCAAGACTTCCCAGATCCAATACCAGAAACTTGCCCAGAAGTACAAGGGACTGAAGATCAACCTCGACGAAATGGCAACCTCTCGAAAGTCCACGAAAACAGTGAGGACCGCAGGGGGGTCGTCGTTATCTGGAGAGTCGAAGGAAATTTCGCTTGCCGGGGGTAGGTTTTCTGTGGTCGGGGAGCTCTGGGTCAGCAAGACGACGCTCGATATCCCTTTCCCTCAAGGCTTCGATCCACTCAATCCCAACCGTTATTCCGATCCCCGTGCCGAAGCCCGTGGTGTCATTGCGGAGCTTTATCTGGATCTTGCGCCACACCTCCAGCAGTCGCTTGCAGACCCCAATCGAAGGGAGACCTTCAAGACGATCGTAAGTTTCAATTGTCTTTGCACACCCTCCCGTGTCTGATCGATCTGCGTAGTTCTTCAGGCAATTAAACCAGGAACGAGCAAATTCAGTCCACTTGGTGCGCACCTTTGCGGGAACTCTGCTCAACGTCGACCCTACTTTTTTCATGAAAACTTTTGACCGCAAAAACGCTCCTGCGCTGCGAAGGCTCCTCGAAAACCCAGAAAAGCCAGGCACACGGTTTCCGATTTGGCCACGGCTTTTGTTTCCCAACCACGATACCAGCAGTACCCGCCCACTCCAGTGCGAGCCAATTGTGAGAGTACGTATGACGGTTTTCTAGTTGTACGTGCCGCTAACACTTTATTAGTTCCTTAAATTAATCTTGTACGGCCCCTCCTCACTTGATGGCAGTGAGGATGTCGGTGGTAGGAAACGCTCGACGAAGGGGGTCCTCTGGAGTGTGGGAAAGACCACTCCGGGGATGATCGCGATGGCAGCCACACTTGTAAGTAGTTATGATTCGTTTTTTGTACTCCTTTGCTAACTTAATAACCCCGGTATAGCTCATATATGCCTGCAGTGAAGATCGGTCGTTTTCGAAGACTGAGGGCGCTAGTGGCATTAACTGGGACCAACGCTTCAAGTTATACAAGCAGGCCATCCTTCGTTTCCCAGATAACTACCGCGCGGATCTATTCGCTTGGTTTGATATGCGGGTCTTCGCAAAGGCCTCAAC
The DNA here is from genome assembly GCA_025769895.1 of Lactarius psammicola. NCBI lineage: Eukaryota > Fungi > Basidiomycota > Agaricomycetes > Russulales > Russulaceae > Lactarius > Lactarius psammicola. The sequence goes on along the minus strand of WTXK01000401.1, from coordinate 29,904 downwards.
TGTTTCGTCTTCGGGCTCAGGTTCCCTCCACCAGGGCCTTGAAGATGTTGAGGACCTGGTTGAACGCCTTCACCAAGCAGAAGTTACATCTATTACTTCCAACCCTCCAACTTCCTCGTCTCCTGTACAAGACATGGAAACCGACGAACTTATTAGCGTAACAGACGCAGACGCCCATGAGTCTTGTCATGAGCAGAACGTTGTGGTGCAGCCCAAGCGACGGTCCCGACGGTCCACTCGCAAACCGAAGACTAAGAAAGCAGCCAAGAAGTAGGGGTAGAATATATATGTGCCGTCGCTTATCCTATGTTTTCGAATCAATCATTATCCATGAAGTGCGACAATAATATGAGCCGTGGGATAATCTTTCCGGATTGGTTTTACATTAGTCACGTGAAAGTTGGGACTTCAAACATTGCCCTTTGACGTTGTGTTCTCTCGCTCTCTCCTCTGACATTGACACAATGTCATCTCTTCTATGACCGACAATGCAACGTCGACTATTACTGTGACACCACTCCCTATCTTTCTGCCAACCTCCTCATCGTCGTCATTCTCTGATGTCTCTCCAGATTCACTGCACCACCCAATTCACCCACGGCGCACCGTGGGCTCTGAGTGCGTTCGCCATCATTTTTTCAGTTTCGCTGTTTTACTGACTAGCGTGGGGGAGGCCGGGCTCAGCGCTACCCCCCTCCCCCCTCTTTAACAAGAAGTGTACACCCTCAAGCTCAAGAAAGCCCGGGCCTTGCTAGACGCAACGGTGAGAGCTCCGAACCTCGAGTCTTCGTAGGTGCCAACCCCACCACTGCTCTCATACACCTGCTCACTCGCGCATTAGCGGTTCCACCATCAACCCAGACAGCTCGGAATGGGTGTTCAACAATGCCGGGGGTGCGATGGGGGCGATGTACATCATCCACGCCAGCGTCACCGAGTACCTCATCATCTTTGGCACGCCGCTCGGCACCGAAGGCCACTCGGGTCTGCACCCCGCCGACGACTATTTCAATATCCTTGTCGGGGAACAGTGGGCGTTCCAGCCTGGTGCCCTCGAAATGGAGCGGTACCACCCTGGCGACGTGCACCTCATGCACCGCGGCGTCGCCAAGCAGTACAAGATGCACGAAGGATGCTGGGCCATGGAATACGCAAGGGGTATGTGTCGTCATTTTTGCTGCCGCCGCCGCTTGCTCATGGGTATATTCGTCTGCCCTTTGCCGCCACCCTTGCATTCCAGATCTGCGAACTCGAGCTCGAGGCTATGTGTGCCCTCACGCTCGACGTGATCGCCACGTCTGCGCCTCTGTCAACGTTGCCTGGAAGAACCAGAACTGGCTTGTCACTAGCCAGTGTCCGGTCGACGTCCTTCAGTGATACCTCAGCGATGACTCGGTCCTAGAGGATGGATCCACTTTGGTTGTGCGCTGTTGGACCCAGGTGTTACTTACTGTTGCTACATAGCTCGATAGGAGGTTAATAAAAAGAGGGTTAGAAGCTAAGACGAAAATATGGAAAATAAGATGGAAAATAAGAAAGTAATTACATTATAAGAAAGTGAGAGTAAGTTAATCTTGTAAGGAGGGTTATAATTGTATCATGCATTATAATCATGAATCAATCTGGTAATACCACGCGTCCCTTATAATAAATGCCGTGATCCATCGGGCCTTATAATTGCATAATAAAGCAACTGACAAGCATGATTATAAAGCCGATTATCAGAAGCAGCCTATCTTATAATGGTTATAATATCTTGGTGCCGTTATATTACATTATATCATTTATAATACATTATAACCCGCTTCCCAAATTTTCCGACAGGAAGCGATGATGGTCAAGAAATTTCGGTAACATTTTGAAAGCATCGCCCTCGTAGCGAATACGACACTTCGCCGAGAGTACAACGAACACTGAGATCAGGCACATCCACGATGTCGGGGTAAGTGGGGCACGACTGTCACATTCGAGCCCGGCCCGGAAGTGACGCCGCATTGCAGAGCTGCAGCCTGAGAGACTTGTGCAAAGAACGAAACAAACACGCCTACCCCGACCGCACTGAATTACGACTCATAGGGCTGGTACTGGTATAAGAGTACCTCTTTTCGTCCGCTGTCCTTAGTTCATTATCTGCAATATAAATGGGCACCGAGAGGTTTGTCTGGCTGCTACTCGACTATTAATTGACTGAACTTGAATCTCACCACTACTCTCCAATCAGCCGTTGTCCGGTCTGTTTTTCCAAACTGATCATATCTGTCAGTTCTCCCAGGTGTGTCTGGTGCCTACCAATTGACCGAGTACCCACCAGTACTCACTGTTGATCTTCAATTAGTGTTTGTCCGTTCACCCTACTACCGGGTGATTCGTCCTCTGGTGCCACCTCAGATATCAGAAAGATTGCTCAAGATCGTTGCAAGAAACAAAAGAGCATACATGCTGAAAGTAGGCTGTTCAGCACTCCCGTGGGCAGTGCAGCAAGTACTGACTTTGTGTGGCACAGGCTCGAGTTACGGACGAGCAACGACAATCAGGATGCTCCCAGACAACGTCTTGCTTGAAGTCTTTGATTTCTATCGAGCGAATTACGACCACCCCCCTCCCTTTGTGTGGAAATGGTACTTGTTGGCGCATGTATGCCAAGCATGGCGACAAATCGTATTTGCGTCGCCCCACCGCCTCAATCTCCAAATTCGCTGCACACCTAGAACTCCTGTCAGGAATCTGGGTATCTGGCCAGCCCTTCCTATCGTCATGGATTACATTTCCTATCCTGAGAGAGGCCTTACGCCCAACGATGAAGGGAATATCATTGCTGCATTCAGGCACCTCGATCGTATGTGTGGTGTCAGGCTTCAGGGAAAAGCCTTTCAGTTGGAAAAGACGGTCAAGGTGATGCAAGAGCCGTTTCCGGTGCTGACCCGTCTCGAGATGAATTCAATGGATGGAAATGCACCGGTCCTTCCCAGTGGATTCTTGGGAGGATATGCACCATGTTTACAGAACTTCCATTTATTCGGCATTCACTATCCGGCATTACCAACGCTTCTTTTGTCTACCAGTGACCTCGTCTCCCTCAAACTTTGCTATATACCCCCGGCCGGTTACATTTCACCCGAGGCGATGGTTGCGTGTTTGGCCGCATTGCCCAGGCTCAAAAACTTTACCATTGGATTCCAATCGGCTACCCCCCACCCTGATCGAATACGCCCGCCTCCTGTAATACGAACAGTCCTTCCTGCTCTCACCTTCTTTCGATTCAGGGGTGCTAGCGAGTATCTGGAGGACCTCGTTGCGCAGATCGACGGCCCTCAACTGGTCCTTATCAACGTGAAATACTTGACTCGGCTTGTTGACTCTCAAGTTGTGCAACTCTCCAAGTTCGTCCATCGCTCGGTAGGCCCCGAGTTAAACCCATTCAGGCCTGTGCACATTGGCCTTTACAGGGGCCATGCCTTGGGTTATGTGGACTTTGTCTTATATCGTCGTGCGAACTATCCAGGCTTTAATCCGCACCTTGATATTTCCATCTCATGCGAAGCGAATGATTTGCAAGTTTCCCACATGATCCAGGTGCTTAGCCAATTTTCCGCGACACTCTCCACCGTCGTCCATCTCGAGTTCATGGCCCGTCTCGAGCTCGTAGCTCAACTCGAGGAAGATCTTCAATTAGAGGGTAGAGACGACGTCAAATGGCTACACCTCCTCCGTCAATTCACCGCCGTGCAGACACTGCATGTAGGTCAGGGGCTCGCACGACGCGTTGCTCTTGCACTAGAAGGCATCCCTGGGGAGATGCCCGCCGAAGTGTTGCCAGTCCTTGACTTGATTTTCTTAGCAGGCCAGCCGGCATCATCTGTTGAGAAGTTTGTCGCTGCCTGCCGGCTCTCTAATCGCCCCGTAACCGTTGTCGACACAAAAATGGAGTTTAAAGAAAGACGCAAGTCCTATGTCAATGAATAAGATAAGGTAGCCTACTTTATGGCCCGGTGTTTCTTACAAGGTATGGACGTTCTGTAGGTAAATAGATCGTGAAATAAATATATCAAGGTGATCGTGCGCGCGCGCGTTGTCTGCACGAAGAAACAACGCCTCTGAGGCGAGTAAGTACAGGTGTAATCATAAGGAAACTACTGAATAACTCACCTCAGTCTTTGCGCGCACTAGAAGGCAATGACTGAGGTGCTATGGTACGAAAACTGTAGACTTATAAACTAAGAACTGTATAGTATGAAGTTTTATGCTCTGCGGAAGCAGAGCAACGGGATAACGAATATAACTAATCCGCGGCCGAATAGTACGACCGGGCGATGGTCCGGGACATCGATCCGAGGACCCGAGGCCGGTAAAGTACGAAATCACTAAGCACGAACGTAAAGTAATGCGCGGGTTTGCACCACTAACGCATGGGACGGTCAGATAAGAACGGACTAAGCTGAAATCTCACAAAGGTATATTTCAACAGTGTTTTACGATCCAACAGTTCTGATCATTCCACTGACGCACTTAGGAGATGACCACACACGCAGAAGAATATATATATATATATATATTGCTTGGACTACAATACGTACGTCCGAGTCTACACGAATCTAACAACGGACTTGTCGTGACTAGTCTTGGATTGAGAGTCCTGATACTCATCAATGATAGCACTTCAACTGAATGTTCGGCAAGCTTACGCAAGAATCACAACACTATATACGGGACACCGAAAAGAGGAGAGGGGGGTACTAACAGAATCTGAGTCGCGCTCAGGGTGTCCCTTACATGCACTCGGTCGCGTTTTTTTTTGCTACTCGATGATTAAAAGTGGGATCCCTGTGCACAAGGGTGCCATCGACTCAAACCTAGTCGAACATGTGAGAGGGAGACGACAAGAGATGCGTAGAAATTCATATTCAAGTCGTGGTCCTTCTGGAATGCGCAAAGCGGCTGCGACTTAACTTTGAGCACTAAGTCTACCTCGACGCAGCGTAAGGACTGTGTCCTCACTGCGCTCGAAACGATAAACTTTATATAGCTTCTCGATTACTTAGCACTATTGTACATATTCCGAACACGAATATCTATCTATCTATCTATCTATCTATCTACGAGTCGCATTAACGATCTTCGTCTTCGTCTACATCCGTGTCCGTGTCCGTGTCTCCATCTCGGTTCTGTTTCCCTTTATCTTTTCTCTCAAATAATATCTACACTTCCCCTCGAGTCGGACTCTATTACTCGCTATAGCAGAGTCCCCAGAGAGATAGCTGACCGAATCGAAACCCTTGTCCCCTCACTACTCTATGCTTGAATCCTTGTCTCTTTAAGCACGTACAATTACCTTCCTTACACGCTCCAATCTGCAGACCGTTGAGCAAGCTCCGATCACGCCGATCGTCGAGCTCTCCTAATTCTAAGAAACCCAAGTCCCCAAGCATTCCAAGCACAAGCGTATAAAAAGGACGACCTCGCTACTCCGGTCGCCCCAGTCCCTCTTTCCCGTTCCTATTCCTTACTCTCGCTTATACACTTGCGTACAAAAGAGCTCTATTCCAGATATACACCAAGTTCACGTTTCCGTCTGGTCTTGATTGGGTGTAGTCGACGTCATTGTCGAATTCCAGTCTTGTCGTTATCGAGTCTTAGAACAGTATAGAGTTAGTTTCTCTCCTATCCAGTATAACACCTCACATCCATCATAAATACCTCTTTGGTCTTCATACTGAGCAGTGGCGTCGCAACAAGTGATGCACTGGTTGATCACCTCACATTTTTCCGTTATGTCGTAGTATTCAGACGTTTTTCTTGTAAAAAACCCCGCAGGATATGAGGTAGTCAAGTCGTTGAAAGGAGAAATCTCGGCAGTACATGGTAGTTGTAGAGAAGACTAATGTAATGAGCGAAAAGAATGAGAAGCACACGGCCCTCAGAACCGTCATGTGCCACCCGGCAAACCCTCTATCGCGTTTCCGAGCTTCACGCCGAATGGTGACAGAATGTCGCGCTGACACGGACCGTACTTGGCGTTCATGCGCCCATGCACCTGCTCATAATCCACTGCACGACGCCCGCCCCAAACTCCTTCTGCATCCCCCGTCATGTCGAAAATAGTACGCGCGCACTTAATCTCGGTCAGGAGCTGCTGCCGATTTGCGGGCGAATCGCCAGGCGGTTGGACACGTATTCTATCTCGAGGTCCCACGATGATTAGATCTGCGGCAATTTAGCGACATAGTCCCTTAGCTGTTGTACCTTGACCTCGATGAGCATGAATGGTCGCTGCAGTGTGTCGTTGGTGAATTGTGTGAGATACCAAGGACTCGGAGTTAGTTTTCGCGAGACCAGTTCGAGTTGGCTCCTACTAATGACACATACAGCGTCTCTGGTACTGCGTGCCCTGACTGTGGTTCCACGAGAATGTCAATTTCACGCTAGGGAAGGCAATACTCAGCCTCTCGTTTGGCCACGAGCCCGGGGACGGACACCATTTCCGAAGTGTCATCGGCCACTTGCTCGAATAATCCCGTTTCGACGCGACGAGGCCTAAGGCGCTCAACGAGCTCCTTCTCCTTGCATATGGATAGGCGCTTGTCGGCTCGCCCCGGGAGGACCCGCCCGCCTGTAGACCACTTCGTGCTTCCGCCCAGTATCTGGTGATGGACACAAAATGGTAGTCAAGAAGATGAACAGAGCAAGTGAAGCACCAGCACCGGACAAGAGATCGTCGCATCTTTCTTTGTGATTTGCGTTCGTGGAGAGGATCAGAAAATAGTCAATGTTAATGTAGTGTACGAAATCAACAGGGGACAAATGCTTTGCAGGCATTAAGGGGACGAGAGACGAGGTTACTCCGCAATTATGCGTCGCTCTCAGCGAGAGTAAGGTACTTCAGTAAGGGTTTCAACTCCACACACGGACGCGCACCGCCAACTTTGCGCTCAGATCTCCTCCAGCGACCTCTTTGCAACTCGGGCCAACCACACCTCTTTCCAGTGCCGATACGCGGGCCCCGGCGTAGCCGGGAGCAGTACGAACCCGTCGCCGTAGTCCATGCTCGCCATGACCTCGATGAGCGCAAGCTCCGGGACGAACGTCAGCGGCCAGTCGCGCACCTGCAGCGTGAACTCCCGCACGCTGAACGGGAGCCGCGCGGTGTTGTCGAGCACGTCCTCGGATGCGACCCAGCCGTACGAGTCCCGCAGCGGGAGGCGACCGAGCATCCGCGAGAGCACGGCCGCGCAGCCGGGCATGAGGAGGACGTCGGAGACGTGGAGGGTCTCCAGGCACGGTGCGTGCGCCGTGATGAGCGTGACTGCGGGCGCGACGGTGCTGGAAAAGACGTGGCAGGTGTCGATGTGCAGGTGGCGCAGTTGCGGAAGGTTCACTTTGGGTGGATTGCGAGAGGATGGGTCGAGCGGGACGGCGATACGCGTCGGATTGAAGTTCAGCGTCAGGTCTGTCAAGTTGTCCATGGCCGTGTGTACGATGCATTCGAGGATGCTGCTGATGCGTGGGGTGCGGATGACGACGGTCAAGGTACGGAGGGTCGGCGCAGTGAGGAGTAAGATCTGCGAGAACAGGTCGGATGAGATTTGGGTGAGGCACTCGCTCTAGGGAAGAGGCACACATCATGATTTTGGCCGTTCACGCACGGTTGCTACGGGGTAAAAGCCGTCAACGTACTGGGTCTGGTTTTAACTTGGCAGGAGCCTGTCCGTTCGAGTCCGCGACGAAAAGGTGGTATACTTCTCGGAGGTGGGGAGGAAGAGGCGAGAGGCGACGAAGGGCGCGCTGGAGGCTGTCGGCACTAGCCAGGTAGAGCGTGTTGAATAGGAATCGAGAAGAGACAGATGAAACATATTTGGAAGTAAGGGAGAGAGAGCGAGCAGTAACGCCTTCGTCAACGCAGGCATAGCGAAAGATGTGGAAAAGGATCTCTGGCGGGAAGTTCTGAATCATATCGTGAACTGCCACAGCTCGATTTCAATAGATCATCAGCAGAGAATCAAAGGCACTAACCTTATACCCACCCGCTGATACTCGGTGTGGAATATGGTATCCCCGGCTTAGTACGCGGCAGCGAGCTAGCCTAGCACGATGATGAGTTCTGAAGAGCGCTGAAGCTGAAACTACCCGCAGGACAAGCGAAAGGTTTTGGCGGACATTCCAACCAATTCCCACGGCACAGATTTCGTGCCGGTACTAATTTAGTGTTGATTGACCGGTTCCCATTGTCAACTTTCAATGGAAGGGTCAATACCTGTCCCTGACGAACCATTGAGCTATCAAGATCATGTCTGATGAGAAGGCGCGTCCAAGAACCACGGCGCAAGCATTCCGCGGCTCCTCGCCTGCCTTTTCCAGCAATCTATGGTTCTTTAAACGTGCCGCTCAGCCAGCTAGTGAGCGCATTACGTCCCTCCCACATGTCAAAGCTGCGACCGAATTGTGTCAAGCACGTTCGGCGTGACGACGAACAAAAAAGAGGGAGGAGAGTGATTATCCACCGCAATGACCCGCCGAACGAGCTGACAGGGCGATAGACCGACCGCACCACGGCTAGTTCCCCTCTGAGGGGCACTCATTGGTGAACCTAACAACTGTGCCTTTGAACGGGAACTTGTAGTCTGGCGAGTATGGATCCTTATTGCGGATCTGACATGCGTGCAGAGATACTCTGCATCCTGCCCTGACCCCCCCTCCCCCTAACGAACGCAAGCTGGCTAACTGCAGCAGTGTATCCATAGGCGACATTTCCACAGGCTGCTGGAGTCCTGCACTCGGTGCGTGCGCTCTTGTGAAGCACGACTAGTGAGTCTTACCGGGAGAGCTACAGCTCGAGTAAAACGTAAAAGTCACGAGGCCGAGAGCTATTGCACGCAGTATCTATCTACGTGAGTGTACGCAACACTGTTCACCAAGACGTATTACTCAACCTATCGACGCTTGAAAGGCGTGAACAACCAACCCGCTTGTCTATACTCGTCTCCGTACCATCTGTTCGTCAGGGTGACAAATGTGCAGAGATTGGCGACGTTTGGGCCAACGTTCTGACATAGAATGGACTGTCCTTATTGCCCACGACGCATAGATCCAGGCGGACGCAGTCCGATATGCTTGCGTGAACAAATGCTTGTTGTGCGACCTATCGCGAAAAACGGCCTGGGGACCGATGACCCGACTGTCCCTGCGGATTGCCATCAGGTTTCGCAAGACTAAGGGAGCGTGGCCATTGAGACATAGCAGAGGGTCTCGTGCTTTGTGTTGCCGCGCGCCCTGCCTTGGAAAAACTCGACCCTTGAAGGTTGAAATGCCGTACGTGCTCTAGGAGCAAAACAAAATGGGACAGTAGTAGACATCGTCAAATTCAAGGTCAAAGGCTACTTCAAGTACAGCGACTAGCAAGCACAGTTCTCTCTAGAGATGCCTCCGCCGCCACAATTCACGTAGAGAAGAAATCTAGACTAATAAAAACCAATTCATTAAATAGGGCGAATCAAGGATATGTTCCTCATGAACTGCAGCGCATCAGTCCGGTAGTTGTCGTCACCAATCACCCGCGGGAAAAGTGCATCGTCTTGGAAGATAAGTGCCTTGGGATTCTGAGGATCCCATTGCGGCCAGGTCACCTTAGGCCCGGGACCGGTCTCACCATTGGGATCGAGCTTGTTGGTAAACCAAATAATGTGGTTCATCAAGTCCGACAGTTCAAATGGCTCAAGCGCTGCAAACGAGTTCGCGAGATCTGACCCGTGGAACTAGAAGTGACAAGTCAGCTGTCTTCCAGTTCAACATACGAAGCTGCCAAGCGTCCATACCGCTCCAGCGAATGGGATATCCTTGCCACGCTTATGGACTGCGAAGCATATCAGCAATCTGTAACCGGCGTTCACACAATTAGACACGAACTAAATCCCCATGATCGTTGCTTTCTGGCCACATTCTGCAATAACAGCCGACGTGGGCCATGGAAAACGAAGTCGCCTTGAAGAGCCGCAATGCGCTTGAATTGTGGACCTAATAGTAATCGACCTCAGCTTCGATTAGCCCAACTCGCACAAGGAGACATACTGAAGACGTTGTTATAGCCGGTGTCGAAAGGAGAGCCAGCCCTCTGGTCATCCGGATAATACTTCAGAAGTAGGTCTATTTCGCTATCTTTCGCAGTGGACATCATGTATTGTTTCATGTAGTCCTTCAACTGCGCAGTGGTGCTATCAAACCAATGAGCTTCACACACGATTAAAAGTACAATTTATACTTGCCTGATGTTATTCGAGGAGAACGAGAACAGACTGCCCTCGTCGTCACAGTTCCCTGAAACCCAGATCAGCCTCATAGAGAATGCGATAATCGAACATACCTGTGATCATCGGTACGTTAGATACACGGCCACCCATAACGGAAGCCTGAGGTTTCTCTGTCAGGAAGACCCCATCGACTCGGGGCAACCAGGCAAGGATCAATGCCTGTGAGATGATCAAGCCTCCAAACACACTTCACGAGTGCGATACGTGCTCCTACCTGATACGAAAACATGTTCGGAGACGAATCCATGGCCTTCTTGTAGGTAGAGTACGGAATCCTACGAAGGCATTCGAGAGTGTCTTTATGTTTCGCACAACCGGTCTTCTCCACCATGAAGTCGTAGTATCGTTGACCGTTTGTAATGTTGCCGACGGGGATGGGACCACCGGACTGCATGACCGCGCCGCGGAATAAGCCCTCATTATTTCCACCGTTCGTTATCATCTGCATGGCCACCGAGATGGCACCCGCGCTTTCTCCCCAGCTGCTCGAATCTAAGTCGACGGCGCCAAGGGCGATGCGGAATCTTACTCACATGGTCACTTTTGAAGGGTCACCACCGAACTTTGAGATGTACTTCTGCACCCATCTCAACGCGACGCGTTCTTGATGATGCGTGAACGAATGGTTCGAATCGGAGTGCTAACAACTTACGATCCTGAAGGCCAAGATTGCCAATCTTCGCATCCTGGACTTCCTTCCCGGGCAAGAAACCCAATGCTGTCAGGACGAAAGATTAAGACCCATCGTATCTGTAAGACACTAATAACCATACCAGAGAGACTAGAAACGTCGCCATCAGAGGCGCGCTTCCAAGTATGAATACAAAAACCTTACCGATAATTGATGCTAACGTAGATGACAGGCTGGTTGAGCTCAAGTGAACGCTCGACCACCTTTCCGCCATTGTAACTACCGGAAACGATTGTCAGACAAAGTAGGACACGGAGTAGGATTGGGGTACTCACGTGGAGGGACCACCGATCTCAAATCCACCACCATATATCCACTGAAATTATGTCGCTTCAATCCCATACAAACTCGGGAGCATAAAATCACCTACAACTAGAACGGGGTACTTGGATCCGGGCGCGGCACCTGCAGGCTTCACGACATTCACAGTGAGGCCTTAGAGGCGATTCAGCTCTGCAATATCAGGAGACATAGCATGCGCCTTACAGTCCTCGGCATCATGCATAAGATCTGAATATATTCTGTTCAAAGAATCGGCCAACTTTGGCACCTTATTGAACGCTTCCGGGAGGGTGAACCCCTGCTGTGGGCACGAGTTGCCATAGCGCTGAACGAGGTAGTTATAGTCTTCATACGGCGGGAGGGGCTCCGGCTGGCGCAAACGCCGGTCACCCGTCCTGGAAGAAGTCTGTATGAACTCGTGTTGAGTAGTGAACAGGAAAGGAGGCTCACGGAGGATATGCAAAAGGGATCCCTAGGAACTGGTGCGTTTTTCCCTTTTCAATACCAATGAAGGTCCCATCGTCGAGATTGACTTCTGGGTCCTGAGGCTTGGGGGGCGCAGCTAACGCATTGTCGCGGGTTTCATCCAAATTGAGAGTAAGGCTAGAGTCTTGTAAGTTGACTTGTATCGTAAAAGAGTTCAACGGTGAGGCAAGAGAGAAGAGGGCACGCGTGGCAAACAAGGCCAAGGTGGCGCGCTTGACTAGCATGTTTAGGAAAGGGCCTGTTGTAGATGGGGAGCCTGAGTCCAAGTCGCTTCACGAAAGGAGTCTTATAGTCCAGGGTGGTGTAGACAGCTAAAGTGAGGGCCATGGCAAGTACAGCCGGAATCAAAGTCACCATAGCTGATACGGAAGTGCGGAAATCCTCCAAGTTTCCGAGTCTGATCAACCTAGCATTCCCCGGAATAGCACGCCGGACGTGGATGTTTTGGACCTAACGCCGGTAGCGGTCGTCGGGCTATAGAGATCATTCACGTATGCGACTCCGAGCATACCATATTTTCCTGGAGCAAATATGTCAGTCATGGTGCGTGGTGTCGCGCTGCCTTACATGTGAACATGCATGGGTCTTGATAGCCACAGGTACAGACTCGGAACTGAGAGTTCCGAGACCACCCATTCTTCGCTACGACATCCAAAACGTAGGCCCACTGCACAGGTGATCAGTGACTCAACGTTCAACGCTCGCAATCCCTCGCCGTTGTCCGGACCAACAGCAAGCAATCATCTCGAGTATCTTCACAACCTCTAGGCGTTCCTGTCCTTCGGGTACACTTTCATGATGGTATTTGTGCACCCACGCTCTCTAAATCGTAGCAATCGACACGTCCAGAGTGTCTTGGTGGGGTTGTACTAAAAGATACAGGACGAGCGCGGCCGCGGCAGTTTGCGTTCGCATTTGTGCCTTGCTTTGTGCCTAACTTTTTTTTCTTAGCTAATACATTTATTTATTATTTTATTGTTACAGTACCTCATTATCTCCAAAAGTTTGTGTAAATATTTACCCAATAAAAAAGTCCCGTACATTATTGGCCTTTTGGAAACCCAGCAGTATAAAGGGTACCACATGTGGGGAGTGTGTGGAAAGCGGCGCCATGTGGGGCTGGTAATGCTTCAACGAACGGAGGGGCACATTCACGGGGCGAGGAGACCCAATCCGAGTCGAACAGCGCACTTTCTTTTTCGAGCGTGACGAAGCCATACTAGTACCCGTTCCTGGTGGTTGCTGTCTTACGCACTTTCTGGCTCAAGCTTTTGGTTGGATTCGGAACTATTTCTGGTGATGACCGGCATCAACGTTGGCGTTGGGAGATATTATGAATGAATGAACAAATGGTTTCGCAGCAGAATATCTGGGAGTAATACTATATTGTCCTCAGTGAGTCCCTAGCTCTCATCATTTTTCTATAAATTTTAGGGAGACAGGTCATCCGGCTAGCACTGCGACCGAGAAAGGTTTGTATACAGCCAAGGCCTCGGCTCGAAAGGTGGGAAGAAAGTCATTACAGAATCTGCGTCATGATTTTCGAAGCCATTATGGGGGCTAACGTACACGAACGCGACGCCCTGGGGTCATTTACGACCCCGCCAAGAAACTCTGGACGTGTCAATTGCTACGACTTCGAGAGTATTGGCGCACAAATACCATCATAAAAGTATACCTGAAGGACAGGAACGCCTAGAGGTTGTGAAGATACTCGAGATGATTGCTTGCTGTTGGTCTGGACAACGGCGAGGGATTGCAAGCGTTGAACGTTGAGTCACTGATCATCTGTGCAGTGGGCCTACGTTTCGGGTGTCGTAGCGAAGAATGGGTGATCTCGGAACTCTCAGTTCCGAGTCTGTACCTGTGGCTATCAAGACCCATGCATGTTCACATGTAAGGCAGCGCGACACCACGCACCATGACTGACATATTTGCTCCAGGAAAATATGGTATGCTCGGAGTCGCATACGTGAACGATCTCTATAGCTCGACGACCGCTACCGGCGTTAGGTCCAAAACATCCACGTCCGGCGTGCTATTCCGGGGAATGCTAGGTTGATCAGACTCGGAAACTCGGAGGATTTCCGCACTTCCGCATCAGTTGTGGTGACTTTGATTCCGGCTGTACTTGCCATGGCCCTCACTTTAGCTGTCTACACCACCCTGGACTGAAATGCATATAAGACTCCTTTCGTGAAGCGACTTGGACTCAGGCTCCCCATCTACAACAGGCCCTTTCCTAAACATGCTAGTCAAACGCGCCACCTTGGCCTTGTTTGCCACGCGAGCCCTCTTCTCTCTTGCCTCACCATTGAACTCTTTTACGATACAAGTCAACTTACAAGACTCTAGCCTTACTCTCAAATCTGACGACACCTGCGACAATGCGTCGATTGCGCCCCCCAAGCCTCAGGACCCAGAAGTCAATCTCGACGATGGGACCTTCATTGGTATCGAAAAGGGAAAAACGCACCAGTTCCTGGGGATCCCTTTTGCATATCCTCCGTGAGCCTCCTTTCTCGTTCACTATTCAACACGAGTTCATACAGACGTCTGCCAGGACGGGTGACCGGCGATTGCGCCAGCCGGAGCCCCTCCCGCCGTATGAAGACTATAACTACCTCGTTCAGCGCTATGGCAACTCGTGCCCACAGCAAGGGTTCACTCTTCCGGAGGCGTTCAATAAGGTGCCAAAGTTGGCCGATTCTTTGAACAGGATGTATTCAGATCTTATGCATGATGCCGAGGACTGTAAGGCGCATGTTATGTCTCCTGATCTTGCAGAGCTGAATCGCCTCTAAGGCCTCACTGTGAATGTCGTGAAGCCTGCAGGTGCTGCGCCCGGATCAAAGTACCCCGTTCTAGTTGTAAGTGATTTTATACTCTCGAGTTTGTATGGGATTCAAGCGACATGATTTCAGTGGATATATGGTGGTGGATTTGAGATCGGTGGTCCCTCCACGTGAGTGCCCCCATCCTACTTTGTCTATTACTTTGTCTGACAATCGTTTCCGGTAGTTACGATGGCGGAAAGGTGGTCGAGCGTTCACTTGAGCTCAACCAGCCTGTCATCTACGTTAGCATCAATTATCGGTGAGGTCTTTTGTATTCATACTTGGAAGCGCGCCTCTGATGGCGACGTTTCTAGTCTCTCTGGTATGGTTGTCAATGTCGTACAGATACGACGGGTCTTAATCTTTCGTCCTGACAGCATTGGGTTTCTTGCCCGGGAAGGAAGTCCAGGATGCCAAGATTGGCAATCTTGGCCTTCAGGATCGTAAGTTGTTAGCACTCCGACTCGAACCGTTCGTTCACGCATCATCAAGAACGCGTTGCGTTGAGATGGGTGCAGAAGTACATCTCAAAGTTCGGTGGTGACCCTTCAAAAGTGACCATGTGAGTAAGAGTCCGCATCGCCCTTGACGCCGTCGACTTAGTTTAGAGCAGCTGGGGAGAAAGCGCGGGTGCCATCTCGGTGGCCATGCAAATGATAACGAACGGTGGAAATAATGAGGGCTTATTCCGCGGCGCGGTCATGCAATCCGGTGGTCCCATCCCCGTCGGCAACATTACAAACGGTCAACGATACTACAACTTCATGGTGGAGAAGACCGGTTGTGCGAAACATAAAGACACTCTCGAATGCCTTCGTAGGATTCCGTACTCTACCTACAAGAAGGCCATGGATTCGTCTCCGAACATGTTTTCGTATCAGGTAGGAGCACGTATCGGACTTGTGAAGTGTGTTTGGAGGCTTGATCATCTCACAGGCACTGATCCTTGCCTGGTTGCCCCGAGTTGATGGGGTCTTCCTGACAGAGCAACCTCAGGTTTCCGTTATGCGTGGCCGCGTATCTAATGTACCGATGATCACAGGTATGTTCGATTATCGCATTCGCTATGGGGCTGATCTAGGTTTCAGGGAACTGTGACGACGAGGGCAGTCTGTTCTCGTTCTCCTCGAATAACATCAGGCAAGTATAAATTGTACTTTTTATCGTACGAAAAGCTCATGGGTTTGATAGCACCACTGCGCAGTTGAAGGACTACATGAAACAATACATGATGTCCAGTGCGGAAGACAGCCAAATAGACCTGCTTCTGAAGTATTACCCGGATGACCAGAGGGCTGGTTCTCCTTTCGACACTGGTTATAACAACGTCTTCAGTACGTCTTCTGGTGCGAGTCGGGCTAATTGAAACTGAGGTCGATCACTACTAGGTCCACAATTCAAGCGCATTGCGGCTCTTCAAGGCGATTTCGTTTTCCATGGCCCACGTCGGCTGTTATTGCAGAATGTGGCCAGAAAGCAACGATCATGGGGATTTAGTTCGTGTCTAATTGTGTGAACGCCGGTTACAGATTGCTGATACGCTTCGCAGTCCATAAGCGTGGCAAGGATATCCCATTCGCTGGAGCGGTATGGACGCTTGGCAGCTTCGTATGTTGAACTGGAAGACAGCTGACTTGTCGCTTCTAGTTCCACGGGTCAGATCTCGCGAACTCGTTTGCGGAGCTTGAACCATTCGAACTGTCGGACTTGATGAACCACATTGTTTGGTTTACCAACAAGCTCGATCCCAACGGTGAGACCGGTCCCGGGCCTAAGGTGACCTGGCCGCAATGGGATCCTCAGAATCCCAAGGCACTTATCTTCCAAGACGATGCACTTTTCCCGCGGGTGATTGGTGACGACAACTACCGTACTGACGCGCTGCAGTTCATGAGGAACATATCTCTGATTCACCCTATTTAATGAATTGATTTTTGTTAGTCTAGACTTATTCTGTACGTGAATAGTGGCGGAGGCGTCTCTAGAGAGAACTGTGCTTGCTAGTCGCTGTACTTGAAGTAGTCTTTGAACCTGAATTTTACGATGTCTGCTTTCCCGCTTTTTTTGTGCTCCTAGAACACGTATGGTATATCAACCTTCAAGGTTCGAGTTTTGCCAAGGCAAGGCGCGCGGCAACATTCCAATGCTCAGGCTCCCTTAGTATTGCGAAACCTGATGGCAATCCGCGGGGATAGTCGAGTCATCAGTACCTGGGCCCTTTCTCGCGATAAGTTTCAGAACGAGCACTCGTTCACGCCAGCAGTTCAGGCTGCGTCCCCCGGGTCGTACGTTGTGGGCAGTAAGGACAGTCTGTTCCATCCCAGAATGTTGGCCTAAAGCCCAAACGTCGCCGATCTCTGCACATTTGTCAGTCCGACGAACAGACAATACGGGAGCGAGCATAGTGAAGCGGGTTGGTCACGCCTTTCAAGCATCGATAGGTTGAGCAATCCGTCCTGGCGAATGACGTCGCTTACACTCATCCAGAAGTAGTACAGGTGTATGTAGATCCACGGACGGAGGGCCGATATTTACGGAAGCCCTCGGGCTCTGCAACACTTGCGTTTACTCGGCCGTAATGGCGCTCCCCTGCAAGCCCCCCTCTCTGACAGTGCGGTGGGAAATCCGTGGTGTGGTGAGATGTTCGGGTAGGCCGCGCGAGTTCACAACCCATAGCATTCGGTCGCAGTGGATCACCCAATTTGATCCATACGCGACAAACTCGGTGATAATGACTTCGGGGACAGTAGAACTAGGGATGAGCGGTTATGGGCCCGGTGCTGCTAAGACCAGAAGCTCCTATTGAGCCCCTATCCGGTACTTGTCGAGCGCACAAGTTCTATTGTCTTTGAAGTCATCCATCCCCTTTGCTCGAGATGAGCGACGACCTGAAAGTCACTATCACCAGGTTAGTCGCGGACGGATCGAATTGGGTGACGTCCCACGACTGAATGCTATGGGCGGTAGACTCACGGGGGTCTTAACAACGCCAGTCCGGATGGAGTAGCCCGAACCTCCGATGAAAAAATGCTGCTCAGGTTGGTCCCTCCGAGTCAGTTGCCTGGGACAACTGAGGTGCTGGCACGGAACTAGTGTAACTTCTGTGATAGTTGACCTCAACACCATCAACTCGAACTTGATTGCCACTGGCACTGAGCGCTTGCTTACGATGAACGTAATCATATCACGTGCTGAGGTTACGTGTTGAGAGCATGTCCTTGAAGCCGCATCTCGTGCCAAAACTTGAACCCGGAAAGCAAAGTCACCAATCTCACGAGTTTCAAGATGACAGTGAGTCGCGACTGAGACGGTTTCTCTCGAGGGTTTCGCACTTGCTTTCGCCACTAGTATTCACGTACAGAATGAATCGACACTAACAAAGAAAGAGTTCTCCATTTAGATTGTAAGGGTAGAACACGTATAACTGGGAGGAGAGGAAGAAAATAGTAGTAATCCTAGACAGATGTAGAGCCAGTTCTACATAGGGTCCAAGTTCTGCACCACAAGACGCACAAAATGACGGCCAAAACAAACAATTTTTAAATAGGGTACAGCAGAGACATGTTCCTGATAAGCTCCAAAGGGGCAGCGCGGTAGTTGTCATCAACAATTATGCGGGGGAAAATCCCGTCATCTCGGAAGACAAGTGCCTTGGGCTTCTGAGGGTCCCATTGCGGCCAGATCACCTTGGGCCCGAGACCAGTCTCACCATTGGGATCAAGGTTGTTGGTAAACCAAATAATGTTGTCCCTAAGCTCTGATGGCGCAGCTTCATCAAGCATCCCGAACGAGTTCACGAGATCTGTCGAATGGGCCTAGAAGAAGTCAGCTGACGTCGGGTTAAATATAAAAAGCTGAGCAATGTCCATACCGCTCCAACGAATGGTAGATCCTTGCCGCGCTTATGAACTGCGAAGCGTGTCAGTGATCTACACCACTTTTGCGCCAAATTGGACACAGACTAAATCCCCACGATTTTTGCTTGCCGCCTCTGTTCTGCAAAAACAGTCGACGTGGGCCATGGAAAACAAAATCGCCTTGAAGAGCCGCAATACGCTTGAATTGTGGACCTAGTAGGGATCAACCTCAGTTTCGGTTAGCCCGACTCGTACAAGAAAACATACTGAAGGCGTTCCTATAACCAGTGTCGAAAGGAGAACCAGCCCTCTGGTCATCCGGATAGTACTTCAGAAGCAGGTCTACGTCACTGTCCTTTGCACTGGACAACATGTACGTCTTTAGGTAGGTCTTCAACTCGGCATTGGTGCTATCAAAGCAATCAGGTTTTCATACGATAACGAGTACAATTTATACTTGCGTAACGTTAGACGAGGAGAACGAGAACAAAGAACCCTCATCGTCACAGTTTCCTGTAAAGCAGATGAGCCCCATTATACCGCCGGATGCGGCAATGAAACGTACCTGTAATCATCGGTACGTTAGATACGTGGCCACGTAGTACGGCAACCTGAGGTGGCTCTGTCAAGAAGACGCCGTCGACTCGGGGCAACCAGGCCAGGATCAGTCCCTGTAAAATGATGAAGCCTCCAAACAAACTAAGGGCTCGGAAGTGCAATATATGCTCCTACCTGATACGAAAACATGTTTGGAGACTCATCCATAGCCTTCTTGAACGTAGCATACGGAACCCTACGAAGGCATTCGAGAGTGTCTTGAGAATTTCCACAGCCGGTCTTCTCAACCATGAAGTCGTAGTACTGTTGGCCGTGTTCTATGTCGCCGACGGGGATAGGACCACCGGACTGCATGACCGCGCCGCGGAATAAGCCTTCATTATTTCCACCGTTCGTAATCATTTGCAGAGCTACAGAAATGGCACCCGCGCTTTCTCCCCAGCTGCTCGAAACTAAGTTGATGGAACCAAAGATGGTTGTGATTCTTACTTACATCGTCACTTTTGATGGGTCACCGCCGAATGCCGAGACATATTTCTGCACCCATCTCAACGCAAGGCGTTCTTGGAGGCGCATGAATGAGTGGTTAGAATCGGAGTTTTATCAACTTACGATCCTGAAGGCCAAGATTGCCTATTTTCGCGTCCCTGGCTTCCTTCCCTGGTAAGAAACCCAAGGCTGTCAGAACGAAAGATTAGGACCCGTTGTATCTGTAAGACATTGATAACCATACCAGAGAGACTAGAACCGTCGACATTAGAGACGCTTCGTATATGAATAAAAAACCTCACCGATAGCCGATGCTGACGTAGATGACCGGTTGTTTGAGCTCGATTGAACGAGCGACTACCTTTCCGCCATCGTAACTGCCGGGAGCGATTGTCAGATGTCGTAGCAGACCAAGTAGGATGGGGACACACGTGGAGGGACCACCGATTTCAAATCCACCACCATATATCCACTGAAATTGTGTCACTTAAATGCCATATAAAATTGAGAGTAGAAAATCACATACAACTAGAACGGGGTACTTAGATCCAGACGTAGCGTCTGCAGGCTTCACGACATTTACGGTGAGGCCTTAGAGGGGTTTGAGCTCTACTAGATCAGCAGGTGTAGTACGCGACTTACAATCCTCGTCATCGGGCGTGAGATCTGAATACAGTTTGTTCACAATGTCATTGAAAGCCTCAACCAGCTGTGGTTCGGTGTGGATCACATCCGGAAGAGTGAGTCCCTGTTGTGGGCACGACTTTCCATATGCCTGTACGTGATAGTAGCCTTCATATGGCGGGAGGGGCTCCGCCTGGCGTAAACGCCGTTCACCCGTTCTGGCGCACGTTTGTGTGAAAAGGGTTGAACGGTGTACGGGGAAGGAGGCTCACGGAGGATATGCAAAAGGGATTCCCAGGAACTGATGCGTTTCTCCCTTTGCGATACCAAAGAAGGTCGCATCGTCGACGTTGACTTGTGGATCCTGAGACTTGGGGGACGCAGCCGGCTCTTTGTTGTCGCAGGTGTGGTCCGATTTCACATAAAAGCTAGGATCTTGTACTGCGAAAGAGTTCACAGGTGAGGCAAGAGAGAAGATGGCACGCGTTACAAACACGGCCAAAGCCAAGCGCGTGCTTATCACGATCATGATGAGAAAGCCGGCTGCTGTAGAAGAGATCGAGTTGCTTCATGAAAGCAGTCTTATATGCATTTTAGTTGGGGGTGTGTATAGCATCAACGAGTTCCCGAGCAACTGAGTTTTGAAATGCAGACATCCAGCCAAGTGAGGACCGTGGTGACTCGAAGTAAAGCCGGAAACACGGTTCCTACCGTTTGACACGGAGACGCCCAAAGTTGCTGCACTAGCCCGGAAATACATTCCGATTATGCATCAGAACCTTTAGACATTACGCCGGTACTGGTAGCGCCTGTAAGGCTACAGAGGTGCTTCACGTTTACGATGTGACCCCGCCCCTCTCCAGGAATCGTTTCACCAGCGTCACTAGTTCACCAGATGAATGAACCCGTCCAACCGCGAACGCGAGCGAGCCAGATTTTTTCTAGGGCAACACGTTACAGTAGCCACAGTCTCACGTTGAAGACCAGACATGTGAAAACGTGAATGGGTATAGCAGGCGTGGCGCTAGCGCCGTGAGATCAAGAGGCAGTAGCGCTCAGAGATCCATCCACCCACAAGTCCATCCACTCATTCTCCGCTACCGGACCCGGAGTCGACGCCGAAGGTCCAAGCCCACTAATCCTCGTCTTGCTGCACAGATACCAGTGATCGACCGACTCAACCCTCGCCATTCTTAGGCTATTCTTTGCCGTTGTCCAAGCCAAGTAGAAAGCAACCGTTCGTGGGTCGAGGCTGTCCTCACGACTTCCGACTCGGAGCGAACTGTCGTTTCTGCCCTTCCCGCACCCCTTAAAGTAGTATTTAGGTACCCCCACACAGCTACCACAAGCACGTCGTAGCGATCGACACGTTCATGGAAACGCATTGCGCCGTAGAGCATAAATGAACGCAAGGCCCGGGACGTGTCTGCGCCCTGCGTGACGTCGACCTTCTGTACGGTAGCTCCATATTAGTCCACCGTATAGTATAAGTCATGCCTCAGACTTGGCTGTAACGACCTTTATCCCACCTTTCGGACCGAACTGTTGACTGTATACTTCCCACTCTCCAGCGGGGATGCTAATAGAACGAACGATTTCCCTAGACTCGTGTGAAAAAAATCGGTGAGAACAATAGACTCGCCGTGGAGATTACTGCCAAGATTACTCCCGCCAGATGTCTGTTGTGAAACGGCCCAATCTACTGTACAGGAAAGTAGAAGTCATCAGCAGGTCAATCGATCAAATTATCAAAGCCCAGTCACACGCCCATGAACGCGTGGTCCTTTACTTTAATGGACACCATTTGTTGTCTTGTTTCGTAATTTGGCACCTTCCATTGTGGTCGTGGCAAATCTAAGTAGGCTTTTAGGCAGGTATTCAAATCAAATCATAATAATCACATGATGTATGTGTACCGGCGCCGCTCCTGCAACACCGGCTCAAAATCGATTAGAGTCAAAGCTAGCTCCTCTAGGCAAGGCTGTTCCGTCACCGTTTTCACCGTCGCCTTTTTTCCCGGTCCTGTTCGACTCGGAATCACCGGATCACTGGTCGGGTTCAGCTTGGCCCCGGTCTACTCTCCAGCGACATACGAGCAGATAAAGCTCTTTCCCGTAGGCTGTGCACGAGCGCCTTGACTTTGGTCGGTTTCCCATTGACACTACTACTCCCTCTGTTGTCGTCATAATGTCGGCCACCAGTCATCGCCGTGTATGTTCACTCTAGCCTCTGCTTCTTGGGCATGGGGTACCTTTCCGATCACTGTGACTCGTGGACGCTTGCGTGGACGAGCGCGCCTTGTGATTTTCACTTACAGTGCATTTCATATAATCGTATGTACTGTATGCGGAATCGCCATCTTTTTTGGGGGACCCCATAACAAATGTACGTGACTGTTCCACAGTTTGATTCCCGCGCCGAGTGATTTCTGTGATTACTTACCGGTACTTACCCTCCGCGTTTTTTTACACATCAAACAGTTTTGCCTGTAAGCTACTTTCCATGTCCTTGAACTAGCCCATGTGTGAGAGAGGGATTGCCATCGAAAGGCAATAAAAGCCTGCACAACCCACGACACCAACACGAGGCAGCGGTTGGAAGTCAATGTATCACTGCGCCTCGAGGGCTACATCCTTGATCTCATACAGTCATTTTCTTTTTTGAAATCCATTTCCGTGCGCGTTGGGGTACAGAACCCTATATAGCGCTTCACAGTGTAATAACCATGCCTTTCCCGTGTGATCTTGTCCTTGAGCATTTCTCTCCCCTTCCATCTAAAATCTCCCCGCTCCTGATGGAGCGGCTTAGCGTTCTCATACAGTCTATATGACCCAGTATCAAAGAAGCAACACAGGTAATGGTGGAGCTGCGTCGTGTAATCGATCCTCGAAAAAAGCTTGGCATTTTCATGGTGAGGTTCTGCTGTGGCACATTTTGTGGCATTTGGGCCGTCAGTGAAGCGGAACAAACGATCATGCAGGCCTCTGCATGGCATAAATTGTTGCAGGGGTTCCTACCACACTCAGTAAAGCGTTGCTTTTCAGTTGCTAAGGCCGTGCACGAGTGTGGCATGTCCAAGGAACACAAGCGGTGAGCTACTCTACAGTGACGATGAGTCATGCAGGCTTTCGCACCACATGTAACTCCGCAGGAATGTCTGCCGTAGTCGCGAACGCAATGAACTTGAGTCACTAAGTCCGTGCGCGAGTGCAGCATGCTCGGGGGTGCCCAGAGCGTTGTTGAGATCAAAGTAAAGGGGGAATTCTTCTATTGTTGGAAGTTGTAAATACCATGAAAGATATAGGGGTGTGGACCTGCAAATATAGAGTGCCCACATGAGGTTAGATACCAGGGAACAGCTGAACATGGTCCCAAGCCTCAGAAATGCAGTGCGGCAGTGCGGGAAAGTGAGGGCCATGCTAGCGGTGTGGGAAATTAACGAACCACGTGCAAAATACCTGGCTAGCGGAGTGCTGGGTATATCACCCTACTGGGGGTCGTAGGACCCACATAGAGCGGGGTGCTGAAATATCTCCAGATAGTCGGGTAAGTGACCTTTCTTTGAGAAATCGCAGCAGCGAGATCACAATTGCGGCATCTTTGAAGCTGCTGCGCGTACCAGAACCAAACACAACCAAACACACAAAAAAAATTGGCGCGTTTCCGCACACATATGAAGGATGCTATAAACTATTTAATTAGTACTCATCTAGTAAATTATGGTTGAGTCTTAAGTCGCCTTATGGTACGTGCATGAAACAATTTGTTACTTCATTATGCATCTCTGTAGCTCTGGCGTATCTTCTTCCGTGATGTCAGTATTATTTCTACTTAAAACATGCCTCTCGTACCTTTATGACCCTTCCAGCTGAAAATTCCGCGCTCATCGGGAAGCTGAGACTTACAAAGAAATGTACATGGTTCCCGCCACCAGACTTAGGATCTTGTACGACGGCCCCCGGTTATGGCACCACACAAGTACGCTTCACCAATTAACCGTTACTCTTAGCACGTGTGCCTGCTATGGTAAACCTCAGGAGGCAGGACCAGGCACATCAAGGCTGAGCTTGAGCCTCCGTTGAGATGGACGGTGTGAAGCCCTCTGAGACTTCTTCGGGATGCCACTCCACGGCGACCATCTCAAGAGCCTCGTTGACCATGTGCGAGTATTGAATACGGAGGTCTGTGTCTGTCGGAGACGCTTTCCGGCGCAACATTAACAACCTAGAAAAAAACAAAACAAAAACAGAATGGTTGAACTAGCAATGACTTTGCAGAGAAGCACCTCACGTACAACCGACATGACTAGCAAGAGGAGGGACAATAGTCAATAAAGCGAACGTTTCTGGGGAGAGAGAAGCCGATCACCAGAGGAGAGGGTATGATGTACGCAAACCAAGGACCAATGCCTTTGGCTTCGTGCAACAGCCGTGTGCTACGATAAGACCAAGTCAATCAATCGCGGTTTGGATGGTCTGTGGCGACTTCTCACCTGAAGAAAGTTCCAATCGTCAACATGTTCAATACCGTCATGATAACGTAGGCGAGTATCCCTACGGCCAAATAAAGATGTCAGACCACGCCAAAGATGCATTGGGCAGATCACGACCTGCCTTGTTTCAGAAAACTCTGGCTCAGGGGGCCGAGGGTACCGCGCTCCCGAATGCAATGCTATACCGGTTTACTATAGTCATCACTCAGATAGACAAAGCGACGGTTATAGACTCACCCAAACCACCACGAACAAGTTGAGGCCATCGAACGAGGCCGTGAGTATCTAGTAGAAGCTTCAGCCAAAGCGATAGCGAACAACAAGTGACATCGCACGAAGATGAGCTGACCAAGAAAGAAATTTATATGTCAGCATAACCAGACAAGCGCGTCAAAGTCCTAGACGCACTCCTAAGTGATAGGCAAATGGCGCCTGTACCCTACTAAATCCCGGTGCTTCACCGGCCGTTTTTACTACAGCGACAGTCGGTGGATCCGTAATGGAAAAACAGCTGGTGCGTTTGACCTTATCGAATAGTAGGTGGGGCACTGCAATTCCATCAAAGAGTCAGGAATAATCCCTGATAAACAAGGCCTTCGGGACAGACGGATTATCTGTTTCCACGTCACCCAAATGAGAACGCCGGCAAGACAGAAGAAGGTGGTCGAAAGAACGGCGAGAATTCTTTTTTTCCTTCCAGAAAACGCATATGTACGCATCATCAGAATGACTGAAATGACAGATACTGAAGTGAATAACAGCTTGTAAAGCACGTGGACTTAGTTGCACTTACATTGTGCTGACAAGATCTATAATTAAATCGTGAGGAAGATCAGATGGGAAGTACGACTGGTCGCACCGTAGGTATGGTACAGGCAGAAAGTGCGTGATAGTATGACTCGCAGACGCGTTGCTCGTGGTCACCGACAAATCCCCAGAAGTGGAACGGTGCGACTGCCAGTGGGTAATATCGGCAGAATAGGTATGCGGCTTTTACAACATTCCACGGAGCAGAGTATATCTGTAAGTCAACAATTACCGTTATCAATCAACCGCTCCTCGGCACATTAGAACGAAGGTACAGGCTTACAAAGGCGACTTCCTCGTCCAGCCTAAACACAGGAGTTAAAATAAGCACTCTCATTCGAGTCTCAATGAAGCGTCAAGATTGAACGAACGATATGATCCAATCATAGTAACAGACAACGTCTAGGGGACTAATCATTAGGACACGCCGGCGGAACGCCGAACCTCTAGGGGAACGTACAGGCAGCTAGAAACGTTCTTGATCGGTCAACTTTGACTGCACGAACGAGGAACGCACTCACCTGTGAGCGTGTAACGCCCGCTAGATGCCGCCAGCACGAACAAGTCAAGCCTCCGGGTGAGTGCATGACCTCTGGCGAAAAAGAAAGAGACGCACATAGCCAGTAAATTCAGGCTGTACGCTAACGCCTGCAGCATATGCGACTGTTGTTCCATAGGTGTAGATAGAGGACGGCACCGACGCCGCTCAGTGGAACAGCAGATCGATATGTCCGAGCCTACTGGCCTGGCAACAACGCTATGAGGGGAGTGTCGACGGAGGAGAGGGTCGACAGCGTGTGATCCTTCAAGCTTCGAGGGGGCGTCTGAGGTGTCAACCGGGACTGGGGTTACCGAGTGGGGGGAAACCGTTGGAGGGAAAGACAAGTGGTAGTGGTTGAGCGTACATGCGAGAACTAAAAAGGATTACCTTGTGAAAACATACGGTACATACATAATAGATTTCAAGTTTTCCGGAAGTTTTTGATTTAGCTATAGGCGCTGCAGGGAATTAATGTCAGGGCGCTACGGGGTCTGTCTGTCTGTCACACAGTCCTTTCAAGCTTCAGAAGCTTGTTCGAGGCACGACCCACTCTAGCGCTTTTTCGTACGTGCTTCCCGCTTCAGTCCCGCTTTTACCTCCCCATGCCAAGCGTCCAATCTCTTGCTTCCAGAGTATTCGTCTCATAGTCCCTCCGAGGATTTACCCGTGGTCGTTGGTCGTATACACCCTACTATAGAGGCGGTGAAGCCGGGTCCTACAGACGACTTGCTTGTTAGCGGTAGATTAGATTCAGTTCAAATTCAAATTCTGACCCTCACCTTGCGATGTCACCGTCTAAGTTACTGTACATACATTCTCAAACTTCGCGCTGAACGTCAAACTAAGTTCGCTAACAACGCGCGCGCCACATCAACTAAAAAAAAGGGTGTACCGTCGTATCAGTCAAGGTTTATAGCGCTCATTAATACGGCCCCAACGGTGGAAGCGGGGAAGTTTCAAAAGGATGGGAAGAGAAGAACGAAGGACAGAGGGAAATTTGGACATAATTAGACACGCATGGTGAAGTGCTACATAGGGTTCTGTACCCCAAGGCACACAGAAATGGATCCGAAAAAAAAAGGCCCCAATGGGCACTGGTAACACGGGTCATGATGCATGATGAGCTGCGTCGTGCGATTGGTCTCGAAAAAACTTGGCACTTTCGTGGTGAAGTTCAAGTTCTACTGTGGCATAGTTCGTGGCGTTCGAGCAAAATTATCTTTGAAGCGGCTGCGCGTGATACCAGGATAAAACAAACACGACCAGACACACGATTTTTGTTGCGTTTCCCCATACATATGAGAGGGGCAATAGTTTGTACCGTCTGCACGAACATCCAAACGCTGTGTGGAAGTGCACCCGGTGGTTAGGTGAATGATCACGCCGTACACGCACCTAATTCCCTTGCTGTTGAGCTAATTAGCTACTGTAATCAATCTTATGACGTCATCGCTCGGCGTTCACACGTTCACGGCCAGGAATCTGCACTCCCCACCCACTAACTACTGCCGGCGTACTGTCAGATCGGATTTGGTTTGCTCTTCGTGGTCTTTAGACTCGGGGCGTACTGTCGTCCATAAGAGAGCGACCACGCCTTCTATTCAGAAACACCAGCCATGTATAATGCATGGGCTACCTTCAAGTTTTATGGGCGTCATGCTAGCCGTCGTGGGATAGTTATCGCTGCACAAAGACTCGCCTCGTCCTGTCAGGTGTTGTTGGTGTTCGACATCCTAATTCCCGTTGAGATCCTACACGAGCTTTGGATTTGGGGAGTCGCCATGTCACCGGCGTGTCTTTCGTAGCCGATTTCTCAGGCTTTCACACGAAGTAGACAATTGACGCAAGGAGATTCTAGATAGCGAAACTAACTATTGTACATGCGTCTTTATACTCTATGTCGCTACCTAGCTACGTGTAATCCGAATCCCTCTGACAGCGAACCTCCCTTCCTTATGACTCGACTTCCTTGCTGGCATACAGCTTGCTGGCGACCCGCTGGCTTGTACGGTGACACGCCATGTGGTAAAAGAATCAAGAAAAGAAAGGGGGTCGCCAACGATTTCATTTTTCATGAATTATTGATCGAACCCGCGAACCCACCCCCTAATTATGAGCCATCATGTTGACCGCGAATCTCCATTGTGCACTCTATAGGATATGACTGAAAATAAATTAGTCAAAGTCCATGACAAGCTACTCTCGGCTTCCAAACCTTTGCATGTCACGAGGTGCCATCGCCACTCGACGTCAGTCCATCGTCATCCTTACCCGGTTTGCCAAATGGTACAGGAGAAATGCGTCATCAAGGGTCATCACGTCGCCCAATATTGACGCGTGTATAAAGCCCCAAGTTGCAAAAACATAAAAGCGGACCTAACTTCTGCATCCTTCAAACCACCTGCACCTTTTGAACTATCACTAGATCACCGACTGAATAACATGGAACCTAGCAGCAGGACGGGTGAGCAGAGAAGTGGCATGCGCAATGACAACACTAGCACTGGAGGTCAGTGGGACAATCCTATGAGCAAGGGCAGCCAAGGCAAGTGGGAACACCGGGAAGGTGAGTTGTTTTCACAAAGTTGCGGTTGGGTGGCCGTCCACCGCTGCGCGCACTATCCCTCGCCCAGGCTCAATGGTCGGCGCTCACTTGGGCTCTTGCTAATTACTCCCTCTCTAGACAATACTGGTGGTCAAGGCGGAGATACATACACCCCACAGTATCTTGGCCAGAGCAGTTACGACGAGTACGGAACCAACACTGTTGGAGCTGGTACCGGCCCGGGTGGCGTCAATACCCAATCGGACCGGTACGCAGCCTCGGGGCAGTACAGTGGTGCGACCAGCCAGACCGCTGGCTACGCGGACCCCACCAGAAATGTTGCCGGAGGTGACAGGCGACCTGAGGACGACGAAGATAACGGCGGTGCGGTTGGCGCTGGCGGTGCCCCTACGGGAAAACCATCCATGACGAGCAGGGTGAAGGGTACGTCATTACCCCTCGGTGCTGTGGAGCTCCGCGTTGGAGCAAACTGATGTGGATGATGGTGGGGCTCTAGGCGCCGCTGAGAAGATGGCGGGCAAGATTATGGGGGACCCGGGCAAGCAAGCCCGTGGTCGAGAGCGCGAGGTTCATTCACCATCAATTGAATGATGCCAGGGACTAACGTTGCTCCAAGGAGGGTACTTTCTAAGGATATCATCCCCACGACCCTCAAGCGCCTGAGACCGGCGTCTAGTGCCCGCGTAGCATCTCGAATTGATCTGGCGAGGATGTACAGTAGGATATTGCTATTTCGGCGGTTGTATATCATATGGTCCTTTGATCTTATTATATGACACCAAAGCTCTAGTCATACGTCCATGCTCCGCCGTGTAGTTAGAATAACCCTACTGTGAGTATTTCGATTCTTCCCGCTTGAACGATATCCGCCATAGTGAGTGCAACCTACGCCTTTTTATAGCACTCACCACGGGGATGTCCCCCCATATCCCGAAAAAGCTCGTTCTGCGGGATTTATGTAAAATATAGGATGCTTCTTCAGAGCATGGGAGGTGAGCAAATTAGAAGCTTGAATCGCCAGTGCAGGTTCCGGGGTTGTCGATTCAAAGAATCCCACCATTTTGTGAATTCTTGAACTATCCATAACGGACGCGTTTCCGAGCAGAAAAAAACCGTGTTCTTGTACGTGTGTTTCCCCGTCTGGTAATGACTTGCTGTGGCTTTGCAAAACAATGAAAAACAAGACCTCTCACAGGTCTTCGGTGCTCAAGTGTGGACTCGAGGGCCCAGATGAGGCGTGTCATCTACAGTATTAGACTATCGTTCTTGCGTGGTTGCACGCGTATCGTACTCGCAGTTGCACATTGAAAAGATTCGAGTAGATCGGTACTTTCCCTGTAGCCTTTCTGCCCAAAAGAATAGTACATGTTTTGGAT
>WTXK01000400.1:0-41692 GCA_025769895.1 Lactarius psammicola | reverse complement strand
GCGTAATGTGTGCTAAGTTATGCGCAAAGAGAAAGGAGTACCCGATTATGGCCTGCTCTCGACAAAGGGCGCGAGCGTGCGGCGCCGCGATAGCGTCCCTTCGCCAAACGCCGCGTCGAGCGCCTCGCGCACTGTCCGCGCAAACACGAAAACTGCACCCACTGCGTACTTCCTTTGGCGCGTCCTTCCGGTTTGCCCTTGGTACGAATCACCTTGTCCGCACCCACACGATGCGCGCCCAGTACTTTTTTATTCCTTGACGCCACCGACAGGTGAGACGAGTCCGTGGTGCGTGACCTACCCATTGACTCGTTTGAGGAATCAAAATCGTGAGGGGAAAAAAAGGCCGTGTGCGTATCATGGCGACACCTGCACTCAGTCCATCCTTCTTCTGAGCGCCGGAAGGAAGTGCAAGCGCACGTCTATCATAGCGTCCGGTATGGGCCGTGGTTCCTCCGCACGCTTGCTTGTTATTTAAGGCGTGCATCTTGACCCAACTAAGCACGAGCTCCGCGCTCTCCATGATTACCCGAGAACGCGACATTATACAATCGGGCTAAGCATATCCGAGTTCGGCACGCACGTCACCAAGTGAATCGGTGAGTTTGAGACACCCGCTCCCAGGAGTCGCGATACTCTCGACGGGCATGACCTCACCCTCGCTCATCCCGGTCACGATGAGTCCCCGTCGCGCCTAGGCTCGCGTTCATGGTCCTCACAGTCGTAACGCAACGGCCCCAGAATCTTCTCCAGCTCGTCTGCTTCGATGATGGGGTTGTAGCCCGCGTCGCCGTCCTTACTACGCTGGATCAACGCATCCGAGGCTGCCGACAAGGGGTTTGACAATGAGGAAGGCGGCAAGCCTTGCGCGTCGACATGCGCGGTCTACTCGACCGCCTTGAAGCGTACAATTCCGCCGATCAAAATGCTCCAGTGAACGCACCCCTGCCTCGCGCGTGGAGCGCGCGATTGTTTGGAGCAGCGTGGGCTCAGTCAGTTGAACGTGCGCTTCTGAAAGCTCATTCTTCGTGAGCTGCTCAGGGATAAGGAACCGCCGCGCCATGTGCGGCTTCTCGTCGTGCAGGTACCCGGACGA
Organism: Lactarius psammicola; assembly: GCA_025769895.1. Taxonomy (NCBI): domain Eukaryota; kingdom Fungi; phylum Basidiomycota; class Agaricomycetes; order Russulales; family Russulaceae; genus Lactarius; species Lactarius psammicola. The sequence goes on along the minus strand of WTXK01000400.1, from coordinate 40,596 downwards.
TTGAATGACTTCACACCAATCGAGGAGCGGCGGTGAGATGGTGTCGAGGGAATTGGCCCGCAGATGAATAAGGTCTGAGACGTTGAGGGAGTGATCCTACCGGCCGTCTGTGTCAGAAAAGGAAGGGGGTTGAAGGCCGCATTTTGCTCCAGATCGAGGACCTCGAGCAACGCCGCGGAATGGTCACAGTGATAATCCAACTGACTGACCAACCCTATCGACCTCGTCTTTGTTGTCATCAAATTTGCGAACTCCTGAAAGTGGGCTTAATAGCAGCCTGAGCTCAGCGCTCAAGCGGCATGGTGGAAACTCATTCGGACATGGACCTTGGCGGAGTGAGGCTCGGGCTCGCATGGAAGGGCTTCAAACGACTGGAGGGAAAAGAATGAGGTCAGACGAAAGCTCCTGCGCTTGCAGAGGGAGGGAGAGAGAAAAGACATACGTAAGAACGCTGGCGCTGGACTCAATCTTCAGCTTCTGGATGACGGCAATTGATCACCAATTAGTTAATGTCAGAGGCGGAGAGCATAGTGGAGAACAAAGACAAATACCATGGACTGCGCCAGCTGGTGTGCCAGGGCGTGCACTGTCATGTGTGCAGAATGCAAGGATACACAAGTTGTGGCTATGGCCTCAACGCACAATGGGAGGCTTACTGGCGCCTGTAGCCAAATGCAAACTTGAGTGAATAATCACGTTCGTTGGGTTTTTTTAGGTTGCAACGAAAGTCCGAGTTGAATACGTTGGGGTCCTTGTAGGCCTCATGGTCATGGATGAAGTCCCTGTATGCGTCGTGAGCGACCAGCTGATGTTGTACCATGAGAAGGATGCTTACCAGATGTTTGCTGTGACGGTCGAGACCTAGGCGTTCCCCGAGGTCGTCCCCGCAGTGCCCGCACGGGTACAGCGTCGGAAGCGCATGCAGCAGCTTCGCGTGCTGGGCTCGGCTCGGCCGCTCGGGATATGATAGGAAGTAATATACACGTCTGATGCAATGGATAACCACTTACGCATTCACTGCCTGCCAAATATAGTTCAAAACTTACACCCTTTCGGTTCGGAGATGGGGACAAGAGATTTACATGTCACGGGGGCTACCTTGGTACAAAGCCTGGATTCAATGTACTAGTGGGCTCGACAGGTCTGGGTCCATGACCTGTTACAGTTTAAAAAAAACCAGTATATAAATGGATTTTGACAAAAAAAAAAACTGCAGTACCAGTACAGTACGGAAGGTTGCCTTACCTTATCGCAAGTGGCCCACCAAACCTGAGGCCTGAGCGAGGCCCGTGACTCATAGCACACGTTCGTGAGTACTCTATTCCGATCATCTCGGATGAACGATGGGATCGAGTACATTGAGGGGGGCGTTGCAGTGCCCTTTCTGGTGAAATCACAACAACTACTCAACTCTATCCCGGCGTGCCTCCTTGACCGGGGCCCAGGCTTCATCACGAGGTGTCTTCTTTTATATTTTTTTTCGTAAAGTTAAGGCGTACAGTAGTAGTACAGGCCATCCTCTTCTTACCAAACCACCTACAGTAAATGGCTATAACGGACCGGTTTTTGTCGCTATGGCGTGCTCCGGAATAAATGTATCAAAAACAAAGAAAAAAGTTACTCTTTCCGGCAAACACGCCTTCTCGCCGACTGAATAGGGGCTCCTCTTTACGACACTCGCTGATCTTTACGCAATCAGAAGAGCGACAGCGGATCGAGAACGGTGACAGGGATTCTTGACCGATAAGACCCGCTTTGATAGCGGCGCAGTGTGCGAGAGTCGTAGCCTGTTCAAAAACGGGGAATCGGAAGAACATCTGAGCTGCCAAAGGGCCGCGAAGACAAGACGGCCAAAGGGAAAGGGAGACCTGGCATTGGCGGCTAATTTTCAGTAAAGGAAAGTGACCTGTGAGACGCCGCTTCAAATCCTCACGATGGGAACGTCTGTGTGTCCGCGGTCGTGTCTGTCCAGATATACGGCTGTTCCAAAAAGGACACGGCTGAGAGATAGAAGGAGCCCTCCGTATATTAATGGCGGCGCAGGAGATATTAGGCGTGTACGGGGATTTGTACTACTCGAAAGGGTATCGCTATTTGAGCGCTTATCGTTGAACTGAACAGAACATGGCGCAACCGGTGCCCGGTGGTACAGTACTTACTCGGAATTCGGGAGGCAAATGTACGAGACTGAGTCTCGATTGGAAAGTGCAGCGGTTAAACGGGACTGCGAGGGTACGCGGGCGCTTATGTAACCCGAGTGTTTGGCGTGGGGTCCCAGTCATGGGTGGGCAGGTTGGTTATGGACAAGTGTGTGGAGGGCAATTGCTGTAGCGAATTATCAGCGGGTCAGATGGTCTTCGATAGGTCCTTCGATATGTCGTTATTGTGGATCCCAAAGAGAAGTTCTCCGAGGAGCGCCGGCACTGGGGCATTTTAAAGTCTGATTGGTCAGATCTTCACAACTGGATTGGAGCACATTGTTGAATAATGCTCATAATGTGTATTAGACCACTTTCTGAATCGTCGTATTCGTACCTCCTCAAGGACGCCGCTGGCGCTGAGTTTTTGGGGTGGTGGGAGAGGAGGGGGATCACGGATGGCCGGGCCAGGTCCGGTGAGGACCTTCGCAGTGGTCGGGAAAAGGGGAATGCAAGTGGAACATTTCACCGCAACTCGGATACCCACGCAGTCCTCCTGTTGCCCATATATTCTCGGCCAGATCATCATGACCTGCCCCCACTCTCTTTCAACGCCCATGTCAGACGACGCTTCCCTTAACTGCGGTTCAGGCGGTGGTGCCACTACCTACACTAATCTTCGCATCGCGTCTGTCTTCATTGTCTGGGTCGGCAGCACTGTCGGCTCCACCTTCCCCATTATCGCACACCGCTCTACCTTTATTTCTCTTCCCCACAGCATTTTCGAGTAGGCATACCCTCATCCCTCCCTCCCCTCCCCTTCTCACAGTTCTCTTCCGCCCAGCTTTGCAAAATATTTTGGTTCGGGTGTCATCATCGCAACCGCATTCATCCACCTCCTCAGCCCAGCCATCGATGAATTCTCCTCACCATGTCTTGGACCTGCCTGGAAAGCATACGTGAGTACTATTCCCCCTCCCCCCTAGACGTCCAAGTCGATTACGTCCCTTCCTGATGAACGTCCCCCCTCAGCCCTATCCTCTAGCACTTGCCCTTCTCTCTGCCTTCTTCATATTCACCGTCGAACTGTTCGCCTTCCGCATCGGTACTGCCAAGCTCAAGAAGCTCGGAATTCGTCACGGTAAGTCTCGCCCCACTTCTCCGTGGCGATTTGCACGCGCATCGTGCTGATCTTTTTTTTTTCTACCCCTGACACCCAGATGCGCATGGACACGACGCGGGTGGCGTGCTTGCCCACGGCCCAGAGGGCAGCCCCGTACCTGGCCCAACATTGCCCGTTGCTCCAGATGTGGAGAGCGCGCACTTCGAGAAAATCGAGAAGGGCTCCGAAGCAGATCGTACCGTCAATCGTGTGAACGACGGTGGACACGTCGTGACAGTGTCAGACGAGAGCGTGATGGCCCAATTAATTGGCGTCGCCATCCTCGAATTTGGCGTCATCCTGCATAGGTTTGTAAAACCTTCTTCCCTTTCCGGTTCTCCGACCGGAGTTGAGCGAACTTTATGTTGCAGCGTATTGATCGGTCTCACTCTGGCCGTAGATGAGGGCTTTAAAAGTGCTCTTCGTCGTCGTCGTCTTCCATCGTACGTATATGTCTTTTTTTTAAGATTAGCCCCCTCCCGCGGGCCTGGATCGATTGTTAATGCATGCCCCTCGTCACAGAAACGTTCGAAGGCCTCGGTATTGGTTCTCGGCTCGCATATCTAGAGCTCCCCCCAAAGTACCGTGCCGCACCTATGTTCGCTGCCTTCCTCTATGGCGTCACGACCCCGTTGGGCATCGCCGTGGGCCTCGGCATACGCACGACATACAATCCGGGCTCGACCCACGCGACGGCCGTCTCGGGCATCCTAGACGCTATCAGCGCGGGCATTCTCATGTACACGGGGTTCGTCGAGCTTCTCGCACACGAGTTCTTGTTCAGCCGCGAGATGCGCGAGGCCAGCAACGGGAAGCTTTTGTATGCGCTCAGTTGCATGTTCCTCGGCTGTGGTCTCATGGCCCTCCTCGGCAAGTGGGCTTGAAGCATCGATGTGCATTTAAGGGAGCGGTATTAGGAGCGGCATGACGTGGACAAATGGAAACATAATTAATCTGACATTGCGCACCACGGGGAATACTTTATTTAGATATTTAGCACGTTATTGTTTTGTGTGCACACGGCCGCTCTGTATCATCATTGCCAAGTAATGCTACGTCGTGTTGGGGGGAAACCTAATAGATGCCTGATGCTTGATGCACGATGGCTGGGGTGTCGCGGTATGCCGAGGGGGTTAACTGCCCAGGATCGAAATGGTAGCTGGACGTGGGGCGTAAACCGGAAGCAAACCGTATCACATTACATCTCTGATGGAAAAACCACCGATCAGCGCAAACAAGGAAATAACGATGTACCCTCCCGGCCAAACGAGCAATGACTGTTAGGGTTTCGACCTAACCCCTCACTGGTGCGGTACTCCCACCATTGACCAATTTCCCCATGAGGAAGTGCGTTCCATTGCGCTCCTTAGCAGCAAGTCGCCGTGACGCGATCAATCACGGACGGCCGATTACTGTATCCCCTTGAAGCACGTTGGAGGGGGCTTTGGGCTGTTCTCGTGTCCGCCTCCGAGTCAGGCATTCAGTTGGGTCGGCGCACGATGAAGAACCACGTGGGCTGATCACGAGTGGGCACCTATATTTTTGAAAGATCCTGATGTCCCCCTTATGACCGTGGAGATACTTCTGTGTTTTCTCTTTTTTTTTTTTTCCGAATTTTGAAAAGAGTATGTGGGGGGACTCGGATGGACCCCCTATACGTCACATGAGTTACCTACCAATCATGAGCTTACAGAAGCAAGGCACGTTTTGATGGATGGATAGATTGTCCGACATGAGGCCGTAGGCGACATGCACGGATGTACTTGCACAGGGGGTTTTACCATGTGAGTACGTGCATGGTGCGCCGTGCGTGTTGTTCGCCGTGAACAACCCCTCTCCAAGCGTCCAAAAAAATTTAGCGCGTCTGTGTCTATTTCCAGTCAGCCCGAAAAGAAAAAAAAAAGAGAAAACTCGCACTCTATGGGGTTATTTGGCCGTGCATGGGACCATCACTATCTTGCGTAAAGTATGGGATAATTATACGTTGAAACGGCGATCGAGTCTTCTTTCTTCTTTCTTCCTCTCTCGGGTTTGCAATAATAGGCTCGTGACCACCCTGAGCTGTGTGTATCTTCATACGTACACAGACGGTCACCGGTCTACACCGATCTAGGCTTGCAGCGGTGATTTGCTTATTATTATAAGACGCCATGTGCGTCTCTTCCACAAACCCAAACTCAGGGTGTCCCGTTGGTATGTAATAGTGTCCGTCAGCCTGGGAGCAGGGGACGTACCGCAGCTACTAGGTGTCGCCCCCCAGTCACTGGAGGCCGATAACGAACCCACACCGCTACTTCGATGGCATGGACTTCAAAAGTTATAAAGTTAAGCCCGTAGCCAGACTAGCCCATTGGTGGAATCTATTCCGCCAGACTCGCTGGCAGAGGCGAATGCGGATGCACCTGCCAGTGCAGCGTGCACCCGGGCCGGCAACCGCAAAAGCGTCGCGGCAATGCGCTGAACTTGGCGCTGGAGGCGCGCTGTTTCATTGGTCTCGGTTTCGGAACGGCCTTTTTGTTGCGGTTATGGCCGGACCATTCATATACTTGTATTTATTCGCGCCATTGTCTTTGCACGTTTTCCGGCTCAAGGCACGGTCGAACAGAATGAAAATGGTTGGCACGCATCGAAGCCCCAGCTGACCGGAGCATGTAACCACATCGGTGGCCGAGCTTCATTGGGCCACTTAGAGTCCGGGGGGACATTCTGGAAACAACAATATGTATTTCGACTGCAGATTTACATCATCAGAAACAACAGTGCAGTCCTCAAAAATCGCTTCGATAGATAGACAAAAGTTTCGGGGATACCCATGGTGGACGTTCGTGCCCAACCCTTGATGTCCTTATCTCAAACCAAAGACCAAGTTACACCAGAGATGATGATCGTGTTTGTAGAGGCAATGCCAAGTGTCTGTACAGACCCTTCGAAGGCTAGGTTCAGGTAAATGAGTTTGTATCCAGGCAAAATTCATCAAAGCACACTCACGAATGAACTAAATCATATCGCGGAAAGGATGTCAACGAAAGTTCAAACAGTGAAGGATACAAGAATGAGAAAACATACATAAGCAACGAAATCTTTGCCCGTGTAGTCGTCTTCATAAAAGACGATACGGTCGTTGTTGTAGCTCGCGTATCTTCCCCTACTAAGATCCGAGATCTTCTTGAAATACAAGGTACCCTTGACATCTTTGGCTCGGATGTTAGCAGAGAGAAAGACGTTGGTGAGAGCATGAAAATATGTACTCACCAACATCGACATTTACGTTGTTCGCCAAAGTCATGGTCGCCTGTTGGAAATTGCACCAGCGGTGAGTTTAATGTCGGATTCGCGGGTTCTCTTGTAGACTGTCGCGTTGGCGGAGCCAATATTGAGGTCTGTCCAGTTTCCATCTCTACCATACTGGGTATAGGCGACCATGCCCGTCGCGTCGACCGCATCATCCTGTAATCAACCAAAGGTTTTTCGTCAAGCCAAGCGGAAAACGGAAAAAGTGCGTACGGGATCTTCGCCAATGAACTGCCGCAATGGAAATGCCTTATTAGTCAACTCACAGATAGGAACAGCGTGCAACAAACCTCAGCATAGGTCTCATCCTCTCTCGAGGTGAAGAACTTGATGCGGACGTAGACTTTACTATTCTCCACGATTTTGAGAACCTTGGCCTTGACACTTCCAGTCATGTCTGAGGCTGCATCGTAGTAGAAGATACCGTCGGGATCTTCATGACGCCAGAGCAAAAACACCATGAAATATCGCAATTATATCTAAGTAAAGGAAAACGGACCTTTGCCGATATAGGCGGAGTCGGTGAACTCTTTGCCGATTTCTGGAACTTCAACCCTGAGGGCTTGGTGAACGTTATTGTTGACGGTATTCTTGAAGAAGAGGGCCGCCGCCGACGTAGCGTGGTTGTATGACCTCGTGGGGTTTGGCATGCTTGCTTTGAGTAGTAATGAAGGAGATAGCTCGAAGTATGAGTATGAGTGCATTTGAGAATCTTCGTTGGCTCTTTATACGTCTGCATCCCTGAGTCCTATGCCTTCGATACAATTTTTTCCAGTCTCCTAATCGATATATTCCTTGAAAAACAGGTATACTGTAGATTCCGAGAAGCCTGAGATTACGAGAAGCGATTCCGAGAGCATTCCGAGAAGTAAATGTATTTTCGAACTGCGCCAAGTTGCCCAGCACTGGCATGTCGTTACCTTGTTACATCAAATGACCAGCATCATGCCTGGAAAGAGCTTCCTGGCCTCTGTGAGTGGGGACTTGAAGCATCTGTCTACTAGGTGTGAAAATGGAGATGAGATCTGAAGTTGACGTACGTTGAACGGTCTCATCCCTGCCGGTGCGGTAAGCCCTAGTTTTACTACATGTGACTCGGACGCTGAATCAGCATCTAGCACGAGCAAATACGACTGTCGCGTCGATTTTTTGTCGGCCATTGCATGCCACTGCACACACTCTTGTTCTCCATTTTTCAGATAAAATCGGGTACAAAATTGGGTGGTATGTAGTACAATGAGCACTTTGCTACGGCGCTTATCCGGATCATAATTTTGATTCTTGACCGGTAGAGGGCAGTTACGATTACGCGACCGAGGTTTAGTCATTATGATGGTGCATTGAAGATGTCTGTCTTGCTCCACAACTAAATAGATCGAAGTGTGCCCAGGAAACGATGAACTCAGGCGTGAGCTCACTCAGTGAACCTGAACTGATCATTCCCTCAGCGCCCCATGTCGATTCCGAAATTTCAGGGTATACCCTAGCACCTTCCATCCTTCTCTGGCTGTCGATACATACGCGAGGGTTCTCAGGTTTCTACATGGCGCTGCGAGTTCATTTCCATTCCACAGCGATATCATCGCTTGCAGGTAGAAGGCATTCATTTCGCCATCTGGTTAGTTCACATATTGACAGCTTTGTATCGATGGGCCTGTTCTGATTGCCCAACTATAGGGAATTCTTGGTCACAGACGAGACTTGGATGAGAGAGTCAGTCAACTTCCATTTATCCGGCAAAGGGACGGCCCGGTTGCCTGTCAGAGATGTCTTCTGTCGCTAGAGAGACAACGTAACAATCTGGATCATCTAAAGCTCTCCGCAACATTGGCAGTCTACTGGGTCAAGTGGGTGCAGCACGCAATGCCTTTTCAAAGGCATTACGACGCGACACCTGCCTTGGTAATCCCAGCCACTGGTGGACTTGTCACCGTTTCCTGGCCGTGTCAAAAGTTCTCCAAAAGGTAGCTCCTTCGGTTTGATCGAGTAGAGTGCCCTAATTTATTCAGTCGTCAGGCTTCTTCCTGGCATCGAGGCATCAAGGCAACGATGTACCTACTTGATTGTATTCGGAGATCTTCCATATTAGATCCGGATCCTTTCGACATTGATCAAGCCGGTTCGGAAAGACTGCGGAACCAGGCAGAGGTCAAGTAAATCGGTGTGAGAAATTGGGAACAGCCTTTATTATTGCCACGAAGCGATCAGAAGCATGGAGAGTACTGCAATAGGTCAGAAGGGCATCGTAAGGGCAACACGGCGCAAACGGTTGACCAAATTTGCACCTCATTCATTAGTTCAGTTCGTGCACACTAAGCTTGGGCAGCCCTCCTCGAGACCCTCGATCGACCCCAGCACCTTCGATTTTGGCAGATGTGTCGGTTCAGGGTGTTATCCTTGACCCCCCCCCCCCCCCCCCCCCCGGGCTATTATCGACGTGACCCATATTTCCCCCATCCTCGTCAGCACATTATGGCCTTTTTAGCATCGATATATGCTCGCGCGCGGGGAACCTAAACCAACGCCGTCTACCCCACCATCTGGTTCCGCGTGCGCAGTCCAGCTAACGTTTTCTTCGTCTGCTTCCAGTTTCCGCCTGGCCACGTTCTGCACCTCGCCGAACCGCCTCAACGACTCGGAGTCCGTTACAAATAAACGTGAGGACGTGGGTATCACCAATAAACCTGTCATTTTGGCTAAAATAAAGTAGGGATGATTTCCCTGCTGCCTGCAGTACCAGAGTCGGGGCCAAGCATGCTAACACTACGCTAGCCTCGGAATGAATCAGCGCGCATTCCCGACACTTTGAGACTAGAGACGGGTTAGTCCGTGGCTCAACTACTAAGGCTGTACCGTCAATCATGAAAGGTGCGGGTACTTGCGGGTGAACGATGGTTGAACTTGAACGTTACAAGCAGTAAACGGTATCAGCAGCATTGATGAACGCGTAATGAGGAAAGGAAGTCGGAGTGAGTCAAGTGAGATGGGTAGTCGTAACAGTAGGTCAGACGGGTTCCACAAACGTGGGACCGAAGCCGAAAGCGAAGGTGATAACAGTAAACCAGTAAAACCGAGGCAGAAGGTGTTGTAGGCATATTGACGCCTTGCCTTGTTCCTTTGCGACGTCGGGCACCGTGCGCTCGTTCTCGATCCGAGAATGCACCTTGAGAACATTGAAACCGAATCAGACAAGTGATCGAGACAACCATCAAATGAGAGAGTAGGAAGCATTCACATCTCGAGGCGTCGCATGTCCCGGGCAAGTCGCATGGTGTACTGCTCGACCGAGATGTCTTGACCGGAACACCGGTCCGTGCTGTGCGGTCTCGTTGCGATCTACCTGCATTCCTGCAAAAGAACAAATCGTTTGTGGTGTTTCTATCTAGGTGTTAATACAAGTACCCCAACTATGTCCGTGCACGAAAGTAGAAATATCCAGGCGAGTCTCATGTTCGCCCGCAACCCAGATATTACTTGGGCGGTGAAGATTTGTCCTATGTAACGGCGGGATCCACATTAAAAGTTCGTCGTTGCTACCACATATCCACCCCTCTTCGTTTATCTTGGATTGGTCAGTGAAGTCAACCTGACCAGTAGTTTCCGTCTTGCTTGTTGTAACGTCCAACATACGAATCGATCCATTTGCTGATGAGACGATGCGCTGGCCGTCTGGAGAGAATGCCACAGAGAGGACAATATGTGGGTGCCCACGAAATGGGCCAGCCACTGTCTCTCCTGTTGTGGCGTCATACACACAAATTGTTTCATCGTCCGCTGAGACGATGCGTTGGCCATCTGGGGAGAGCGCCACAGAGTTGACACACTTTGTGTTCCTTCTAAATGGGCCTGCCACCGTCTCTCCTGTCAAGGCATCCCACACACGAATCGTTGAATCGTCCGAGCCTGAGACAATGCGCCGACAATCTGGAGAGAATACCACAGACGTGACTAGATCTGTGTGCCCAGTAAATGGGCCTGCCACTATCTCTCCTGTCATCGCGTTCCAGACACGAATTGTTTGATCGAATGAGCCCGAGACGATGCGCTGGCCGTCTGTGGAGAATGCCACAGACGTGACCCATGTCCTGTGTCCTATGAATGGGCCTGCTACCGTCTCTCCTGTAATGGCATCCCAGACGCGAATTGTCCGATCGCCCGAGCCTGAGACGATGCGCTGACCACCTGGAGAGAATGCCACAGACGTGACGCAGAAACTGTGCCCACGAAAAGGGCCTGCCACCATCTCTCCTGTAACGGCATTCCACACACGAATTGTCGAATCGCCAGAGCCTGAGACAATGCGCTGACCATCTGGGGAGAATGCAACAGACCCGACCCGATCTGTGTGCCCACTAAATGAGCTTGCTACTGACTCTCCAGTCATAGCGTTCAACACACGAATTGTGTGGTTATGCGAGCCTGAGACGACGTGCTTTCCATCTGGCGAGAATGCCACAGACCCGACCCAATCTGTATGTCCATTAAACGGGGTTGCCACTGTCCCTCCTGCTGTGGCGTTCCACACACGAACAGTTCCATCCCAAGAGCCTGAGACAATGCGCTGGCCATCTGGTGAGAATGTCAACGAATTGACAGAACCAGTGTGTCCACTGAATGGGCCTGCTATTATCTCTCCCGTCATGGCATTCCACACACGAATTGTTTGATCGTCCGAGCCCGAGACGATGCGCTGTCCATCCGGGGAGAACGCCACAGACCTGACCATATGCGTGTGTCCTCTGAAAGGGCCTGCCATTGTCTCTCCCGTCATGGCGTTCCACACACGAATTGTTTCATCCGAGCATGAGACAATGCGTTGGCCATCTGGAGAGAATGCCATGCAGTTGACCGAGCCCGAATGTCCATTAAATGGGCTTGCTATTGTCTCTCCCGTTGTGGCGTTCCACACACGAATTGTTTCGTCGCTCGAACATGAGAAAATACGCTGGCCATCTGGAGAAAACCCCACAAACGTGACCGAATCTCTGTGCCCCATAAGTGGGCCTGCCACTGCGTGTCCCGTTGTGGAGTTCCAGATACGAATTGTTCGATCACGTGAGCCCGAGATAAGGCGCTGGCCATCTGGGGAGAATGCCACAGACTCAACCGAATTTGTGTGCCCACTACATGGGCCTACTACCATCTCTCCTGTAATGGCATCCCACACACGAATTATGTTATCATGTGAGCCTGAGACAATGCGTCGGCCATCTGGAGAGAATCCAACAGACGTCGTGTCTCCAATAAATGGACCTGCCACTGTCTCTCCCGTCGTGGCATTCCACACCCGAATTCCTCCATCAAGAGAGCCCGAGACGATGCGTTGGCCATCTGGTGAGAGTGCAATGGAACTGACACGACCCCCAACATTTGAAATCACCATCTCCGATGATGGCCAATCACCCAATCGTCCACTTTCGACGCACAGCGTTCGATGAAACATGCTTGAATAATGCATAGAAACGAGAGAGCAAATTGGCGCAAATGGCAGAGTAGAAAGGTAGACATGGGGTGCACTTTTTGCCATCGCTATCCCGAAGTATCGCACAAACGCAGTGCAGTCGTTCACGAACGCCATCAATTTCTTTAGCTCTGTCGGAGAAACCTGTTGCGACTATTTTCATTAGTTGCTTGTCTGCCTCACAGAATTGATATTCGGGACTTACACCTTGACCAGAGGCTAGCCACATATTTAGAGACGACAACGCTGGCAAAGCAAGACGCATATCGCCTACCAAGCTGAGCGCCTCCAGCCAAAACAGAAATTTCGTCTCAAAGAAACCTCGGACTTTTTCAAACAGATCACTTTTGAAACCAAGATGTTCTAAATGACCGTCGTAGAAACGACAAGCATATAACAAGGCGGGTGAGATGTGTTTAGCGACTCGAGCTTCAAGGTCTTGAATGTCTCTATTAGCAAGATATGATGATTCAATGTTGCACATATTGAATCTCAGGTCGCGGAGTGTGAGACTGAGACAGGAATGGGCCAACTCATAATGGGCGTCATAAAGGGGAATAGAGAAATCGCCGCTCTTCTCTTTATTTAGCAGGAAGTCGCGGAATGATGTATGGAGAGGAAGGATGGGAAGCGTGTCATCAGACGAGTTAATGTTGCTGAACAAGGAGCCCAGGCGACTGAGCATTATGACAACAGAATCGGCGTCGTCGTCGTCATTGATGCCATGTCCTCGCAAAGTGGTCAGGGAACGGATCGAGAGGGGTTCGAATGCGGTGATGAGCTGTCCCACAACAGAGCGGAATAGAAGCCGTCCTCGTCGATGCGTGAAGTATCCTTCGAGGACTTCTTTGTACAACTCGTCCAACGGATCTTGTCCATCACGATCTGTAGTTAGTCTCAAAAGATGGTTGATGCACTTTTTCTTGCTGAATGCGAAGCATTCAGGAGGATCTAGGATGAATCCACCGGCAACCGCTGCCCATTGAAACAATCCCTCCGCCTTTCTTGTCAGCGCGACGCCGTGCTTTTCGAACTCATTGGGGGGGAGTATCCTCTGAAGGAAAGTGAGTATATCGTTCTCCGTTCGAGCTGCCAGCTCAGGATCGCTCATATATTTGATCCGGATCGACGGCGCTCCATCGAACGCAGACTGGATGCCATCCTCCGGCCTTGAGGTGATAAGCACACGAAAGTTCGATGGCAGCTTGAACAGGTTTCTGGCGAGGAATGTGTGTAACCCATTTCTACTGGTTGTGTCTCCGCTCTCATCCAAGGCATCGATTACAACAAGAATGGGTCCGATGATGTGTAGATCCTCGAACGGTTGGAGGATGAGTGATTCAAAAAGCGTGGGATAGTCGCGGGTACGAACTCGAAGAGACGAGTCGTCCTTGACAATCCTTCCAAGCGCGGTCTTGTACGAAGGGTAGCGGTCAGAGAGATCGTGAGCGAGAGTCGTGAAGAATTTGTAAGCATCCTGCTTAGATTGCTCTTTCCGCAAAAAAATGAAGGACGACGTAAGACGATGCATTTTATCGAAGCGATGCGCGATCTCGTGTGCGATTGACGACTTTCCCGTGCCCGCCTGTCCAAGAAGAACAAGACCACGCTCGGAGTCGGGATTGTTCACCCAGTTAACGATGAAGTCCAAGAAGGCTGTGCGGGTTCCCGGAAGGCAGCCTTTCTCAGGCATGAAGCGCGACCCTGTCCCATACGGTATTTCTCGAATTTTCGCATCTAATTCTGTGACAGTAATCAGGTTAATAACTCTCAAGCTGTCAGGACTACGTACCGGCGTCTGAAACTTGGCTAGATACCCACTTCAGCTGGGTAACCACCCCGTCGAGCCTATTAGAAATCCTAGCCGAAATTGCTCCCACATCATCCAGAATTTGGAGCGCAGTTATCTCTGTAGTGATGGTGGCCTCATCCAAGAAAGCCTTTCGGAGATCGAGAAGGGTAGTACGGAAGTCCTCGATTTGTTTGTTGACTCGGCCACCGATATTCTTCGCCATTCGCTTCCCTGGCAGCCGCGTTAACGTCGGCCACTGAAATGGGTGGAGATTACGTACAGAATTGAGCATCCTTTGCGTACGATTGGATCAAGTCACAGCAATTACAGACGTGCTGTAACATAATCGTAAGGATTCGGGCCTGTCTAGATTCGCGCTTGATAGATTTCAAGGTGTTTTCCTGATTTGCGAAATCGAACGTATCGTGTATGGCTACGAGTAGAGTTCGGACATTGTCGTCACTTTGAAACTGTTCTAGGAGAGTCTAGCATCCAGATCAAAGTCGCATCAGTATTTCCTTACGACAATAATACAATCGATCCACCTTAGGAATCGCTAATAGCAGGCCACATGCCATGTTTGCGTATGGGTGAAGCTGAGAGCGGAAGTGGGCTCAGTCAAGGATAAGTCTAAAGCCCATTGCGCTGTGACTCACTTCTGCAGCTGCGCTCACAGTGTCCATCACCCACTTGATTCTCGCAACAGCACCTTCCCATGTATTCGAGAGATTGATCGTCTTGATAGCTTCATCGGCGTCACGGAGAGCATTCTCGGCAGGTGACGTCGCCGCCTGTACATCGGGCACTGGTAGTAAAGGAGCGCTATTCCCGGTGGAAACGTGATCGGTCGGAGGTGAATGAGGTTCGGAGGCCATGGGGACTACGAATGAAGTGATTTTGATGGAGTCTTGAGTCATAGAGGGGTTCGTAGCTTGTCTGATAGGCGAGTCGCCTACTTTACTCGCTGTGGCGTTGGTGGTAGTACTGATGGGTGAGATCGGATGGGAAGTCGCGTTAGCACCCCGCTACGGCGGCCCGTCCAGGTTCGTCCTTAATATTGCACGCAGTTTCTGTCACGAGATTCTTTACCTACTCTACCGTACTATTACCTCGACTTCCTTTGGAAGGGTGCCTCTTCACGCTACTATATATGACAAGCTTAGCGCGACCTCCATTATTTAACTACCCTTAAATTCATTGTTACGATGAGACCGGCCTTGTACTAGTTTACTGACCCGGAATAAAATGGTTCAAAAAAAAAAAAAAGAAGTCGCGTTAGCTGACACAGTCACGGTGATCGTCAAGTAGAATATGATCGGTTGGAAGGATCGTCCAGCTTCAAGTTGTCCCGGGCCAGAGGCATTGCTGAGAATGACAGGAGTTTCTATACGCAAAACGTTAAGCTCCTAGAGTGAAATGAGCGATAATTCTCAAAAAACAAAAAAAACAAAACAAAAAACCCAAGATGTGACGACGGCTGTACATTACCGAACAGAATTTCCAGCCGGAAAACAGAATAAAAAAACAAACATCTTACAAGGCATCGAGTTTCTGATTCCAGTGCATCGTCCGTCCCTCTATCGAAACGCTTGCTGTCTTCGTCATCGTTGCCCCGTTGGTCACAGCGACGAAGGCGCGATTCTTCTGGCGTCGCCATTTCTTGATATGGGGAACATTGTGAGCTCGGAGGACTATAAAAAGATGTTATATACTTATCGGGATGTCAACTGGCCAGGTCTTAAGTACATACCCGTCACCTCAACAAGTAGCTGAGTGCTGTCCAAAAATATTTCTATATCCAGCGTCGGTCACAAAACATAGGGATTGACGCACCTTAATCGAGGGTTTTGTGATGCAGAAGGACCTGGGCTGGAGCATTGGGCGATTAGTGGGAGAGTCGCTGGTCAACAGGCAGTTACGTACGAATTCTGCTGGTGCTCCATCTGGGCCCTCCTGGGGTGAGAGTGAGTGTAAGTTATGGGTCGATCGTTGAGCTCAACGCCACAGAGCAAGTTGTCCTAGTAAGGAACAAGACCTTGAACCGATCGATAGCCGAATCGACCGAGCTGCGGGCGTACACCTCGACGGCCCGGACAGGTGGACCTTCGACTCAACAAGGCCCCAAGTCCGTTGCTATTCCCACCTCCGACTAGATCTCCCCGATGTCGCCTGCTCCTGTTCGCCTCTCCTTATCGTCTTCCATCCAAGACTAACACAACCACCGGCCCACAGTCCTGGTCAGCGCTGTTGCTCGTGACGCCTTCATGGCCGCGCAATGTTGCATTCCCCTGTACATATCATGTGTGCTATCTTTCGTGCGCGCGCTCTCTCCTAGCAGCCAACCCGCACACGCTGAATTCCGCGTGCTCTCAGAGCTCGGGTTAGTGCGCGAGTCGTCGCACTACACCGCGTCTCGGCTCCCCCACCCGGACGCCTCGACGGCTACTGATATTTCACGAAGCAGGGCCTCACACTGGCCTCTGAACACGGGACACCGACTACGTGGCAGCATGGTTGGTGAGGGGGACTCCGACGTGGGGGAGCGGGAGGCCGGGATTTCGCGTGGTCTGGCGGCCGACGATGTGGTGCGTGACGATTTCTTTTCTTTTCTTTTCTTCCCCCGGTTCTTATGTGATATCGTCAAAGGTACGACAAGTCCCGGTTATATACGCCCCTTTTATCTACGTGCGCGTGGGGAAAGTCGAAGATGCGGCCAAACTCTGTCGCGATGCGTATAAGCGCTAGCTCGCAACGAGCTTCCGCCTCTTACCTTCCTGCCCCTTGATCCTGTGAGGGCTCATGTTACCACCAGCTCTTTCGATCGAAGCCGACTTTTTTCTCCCCAGCCGCAGCGCGACAGGTGTTCGCGCACCCCACTCGATGCCCGCTTGTCGTCCGCGGGGCGAGCACTCTACATTGCTCTCGTGCCATCCGTCTCGTCTTTAGGCGCGCAGAAATCCGCCCATCGCATGCACCTTAGGCGACGATCTATTTTGCGCGTGGCTCTTGTGCGGTTCAACGGTTGATCCCGAGGGCCCTGGGAGAGTGGAAGGCGAAGTGCGCGAGGGCGAGGGCGAGAAGGGAACTCAGAGGTCCAGCAAGAGCCCACGAGCTCTTTTGGCAGTGCGTGCGCAGGAGAGCTCAGGTGCTAATGACCCCTTCAACGTATCTCAGCTGCACATTATCCTTTCCTTCAAATGCGTTGATAGACGATTTTGCGTCCAAGTTCCTTGACAGTGCGTACGATCGTGAATCCGTCCGTCCATCCTCATCTCGGACTGTCCCCGCACAGATACGAATGCCTCTGCCAGATACCCGACAGTGACATGCTTCGCACACCTGTGCCTGAACCTACAAGCGATCGACACCCCCTGTTTCTCCGCTAGCTAAACAAACCATCCTCGAGGCCTACCTCTAAGTCCTCGGTGTACGTCGTTCCTACTCTTTTTACTCCTGTTTGCCTCTCTTATTCGCGACAACAGAACTTTGGGCAGCATTCCCTCATCGCGAAGTAAGCAGGCGCCATGGGCGATCACAGTGTCGAGCATTACGAGCCCGTCTCGACCTCTCTTTCGCCTTCTGTAGATCCCGTCGAGCAACGCAGGGCCTTGCAACGCACGAGAGTGCATGAGTTAGGCGTCACGGCCGAGCACATGACCGAACATGCGCTCGACGGCCTGCCGTCCTTCGTGAAGGGACAGCCGCCAAATCTGGCCAAGGCAGCTCAGGAACCCGCGGAAGAGGCCAAGATGCTGCTTGTGCAGTCGATTGGCGGTCGTCGAGCGAGATCTAAGACCCAATGCTAGAGCAAGTGAACGTGATCCCGAGACACCTGTTCGATGCGCGGTTTTCTCCTCATCCTTCCTTGTACGCGGTGTATGCTTAGTCGTATTGTGGACAGCCGCGGGGGGGGACGTGGTGCGCTTGCTGTTGGACTCCCAGTCCCCTGAACTGGCAGCGGTCTGCACGCCTGAAGAGCCCGCGGCAGAGTGTCTGATTTGCTGCCCCTTCTTCATCGCGTGGTTGACGCTCGAGCGAATGGTGGAGTATTAGATTCCCGAAGCGCTGCACATGAGCCCGGGACAAGTGCGCGACGTGGCTCAGAGAATACACAGCGCCGTTCCCATTCTTTCCCTGCGTTATCGATGTTCGTAGTAGCGGCCGTCACAGTGCTTAATGTCAAGCACGCATGAGCAGATAGTCAGGCTGTACGGGCTTGTGTCAGGGACCGAGACACCTGCCAGTAATCCTATATTAGGATTCAGAATCAGGGGGTGATGTGGCAGTCAGAAACGGCGATGTGGGTGGAGGGGGTGGGCTTGAGTTTGGTAGCAAGGCCGGGGTCGAGGCCGCGATCGAGACTGCTGGTGGCAGGGTCGACGGCAAAAGGAGAAGCGCCAGTGGGGGATCAAATGGCGGTGGTGGCGAGAGCAAACACGTGAGCGGGAGCTCAAACGAATCACACCAAGAAAGCAGGCCCGCTGGTGTCCAAATCGATCAACCACTACCGTCACCGTGTGAGTTCCGGAATCTCGATACGGACGTCGTCGCTCGCCCGCGCACCCCAATCCAACGACTGCTCCACGTTATCCAAAATGTCGATGCCGATGCCAGTGCCGATGCTCACAGCCCGAAACCAGGACCAGATACAGATACAACATCGTCGTCCGCTACAGGCGCGGTAGACCCGTCTTTGTGATTCCGGGCGCTCGAATATAAGCATGGTGCTTTGCAAGATTGAGTGAAGGCAAACGGGGGAACACCCTTTGTTGATGAGAGGGGGTGAGTGATGGGATAAACGTTCATCATACCGGAAGCCGTGCATGCGTGCGTGCGGACTCAACCTCAAGCACGAACGCAATTCAAGTATTGTCCAAGTTTGGACAGAAAGTAGTAAGACAATGCCTTTGAGAATACCAATTAAAGCTGACAATCCTGGTCACGTCGCGTGCATAGATAGTCGAAACTATGAGTATGATTTTTACGTGATGTTGCGCTCTACTTCGTATGTTTCCAATGTGCAAAATAGCCCAGTGATTGTCATGCTCATCGTGCTTGCGCCTCTTGGTATGCAGGTCACGGTAATACTAATCGCGTGAGGGGGACATGAGGTGCAAATGCGAACCGCTGTGGTAAACATCTGGAAGACTTGGAGGCTTGGCGTTCGATAGGAGGGGGAGTATCGATCAACTCATGGTAGTATAAATCAAAACACGCTGGGCGAGTTGGGTAACCATGTGTGAGGCGTGTGCTTCGAGTCCGACTCTTGGATATGATCACTGGCACGAACGTGGGCGCTCGGGACTTTCTCACATCCCGTCCGCGTAGTTGCGGTAGCCCTGAGTGGAAAAAAAGGTTTGCCGCGGATCCTTTTCACACCTTTCACTTGATGGCTGCGCTTGGCCGGTGACAAACCCGAACCACCACACGCAGTGAGAACTTATAAAATGGGTTCAAGCGAAGCGCCCGTGACTAGCTCAGTACAATAGACCGATCACCCGTCCCCCTAAAGAAACCCCACAGATGGCTGCGGCGGTTATATCTAGGTCACGGTGTTAATACAAGTGGTCCAATTCTGCCCATGTGCAAAAGTAGAAAGATCGATGTGGGTTTCACGTCCGCCGACAACCCAGATAACGTCCCGGCGGTGAAGATGTGCCCTATGTATCTGCGGGACCCACATTAAGAGTTCACCTTTACTGCCACACATCCATCCCTCCTTGTTGATCACAGAGTGGTCAGTGAAGTCGACGTGTCTTATAGTCTCCGTATATCCTGTCGTAGCGTTCAGCATACAAATTGATCCATGTCGAGATGAGACAAGCACTGACCATCTGGCGAGAATGCCACAGACTCAACCGAACACACGCGTCCAATAAATGGGCCTGTCTCTGTATCTCCCATAGTTGCGTTCCACATACGAATTGTTCCATCGTCCGAGCCTGAGACAATGCTTCGGCCATCTGGCGAGAATGCTACAGAACGAACCAAAGACGTGTGTCCGGTAAATGGGCCTGCCTTTGTCTCTCCCGTAGTGGCGTTCCACACACGAATTGTTGCATCTTCTGAGCTTGAGACAATGGTCTGGCCGTCTGGTGACAATGCCACCGACCAGACTGAATTTGTGTGTCCAGTGAATGGACCTGCCACTGTCTCCCCGGTAGTGGCGTTCCACATACGAATTGTTTGGTCTTCCGAGCCTGAGACGATACGCTGGCCATCCGGCGAGAAGGCCACAGACCTGACCCAATCAGTGTGTCCGGTGAATGGGCCTGCCTTTGTCTCTCCAGTAGTGGCGTTCCACACACGAATCGTTTTATCTATTGAGCCTGAGACAATGGTCTGGCCGTCTGGTGAGAATGCCACCGACAGGACTGAATTCGTGTGTCCAGTGAATGGGTCTACCGCTGTCTCTCCCGTCATGGCATTCCACACACGAATTGTTTTATCCCTCGAGCCTGAGACGATGCGCTGGCCCTCCGGAGAGAATGCCACAGACTGGATCCGATTCGTGTGCCCAGTAATCGGACCTGCCTCTGCCTCTCCCGTGGTGGCGTTCCATACACGAATTGTTCGATCGTCCGAGCCTGAGACGATGCGCTGGCCATCTGGCGAGAATGCCACAGACCAGACCCAATCCGTGTGTCCAGTAAATGGGCCTGCCTTTGTCTCTCCCGTAGTGGCGCTCCACACACGAATCGTTCCGTCGAAAGAGCCTGAGACAATGGTCTGGCCGTCTGGTGAGAATGCCA
Source organism: Lactarius psammicola (assembly GCA_025769895.1). Lineage (NCBI taxonomy): Eukaryota > Fungi > Basidiomycota > Agaricomycetes > Russulales > Russulaceae > Lactarius > Lactarius psammicola. The sequence goes on along the minus strand of WTXK01000400.1, from coordinate 20,000 downwards.
CCGACAGGACTGAATCCGTGTGTCCGGTGAATGTGCCTGCCTCTGTCGCTCCCGTAGTGGCGTTCCACACACGAATTGTTGCATCAGAAGAGCTTGAGATGATGCGCTGGCCATCTGGTGAGAATGCCACAGATTCAACCGAAGACGCGTGTCCAGTAAATGGACCCGCCTCTGTCTCTCCCGTAGTGGCGTTCCATACACGAATTGTTTCATCTTCTGAGCCCGAGATGATGCGTTGGCCATCTGGCGAGAATGCCACAGACAAGACCCAATCCGTGTGTCCAGTGAATGGGCCCGCCTCTGTCTCTCCCGTAGTGGCGTTCCACACTCGAATTGTTTTATCCTTCGAGCCTGAGACGATGCGCTGGCCATCTGGCGAGAGTGCTACAGACCTGACTAAATCCGTGTGTCCAGTGAATGGGCCTGCCTCTGTCTCTCCCGTAGTGGCGTTCCACACACGAATTGTTCGATCGTTAGAGCCTGAGACGATGCGCTGGCCATCTGGTGAGAATGCCACAGACCACACCGAATCCATGTGTCCAGTGAATGGGCCTGCCTCTGTCTCTCCCGTAGTGTATAGAAACCTAACCACGCCTCAGTTCCTCGAAGTGTGGAAGAAACTGTATTAATCACCTAACCACGCTATTGTGGAAGGCTAATGAGTAAGGTAATAATTGGTAAACAGATCAACGTACCCTCAGTTCCTCGAAGTGTGGAAGAAACTGAGGGAAACAACGTATGGATGCCAGTACGCGTTTATGTGTCCCGTCACGTGATGTACAGTGGTAAGTGTCGTGATGTATAGTACCTCGTGACACTCCAACACTCCTCCTCGACAGTTACATACTGGACGATTATATGTGTATATATATACGTGAATTCGCGTGAAGTGGTGTCCGAGCGGAAAAATAAGATGACGAAAATAAAGTGGGAAGATGACGAAAATAAAGTGGGAACCATGAGACACACGAAAAATTAATAAGTGGGGAAGTGACGCGTAAAGCGATGGAGTTGCTCCCCCTCACTATCAGGAGGGTTCGTCACCGGTAGAGCGGAGACCCAGATAGTGACGTAGGCGGTGGAAGTCGGCACGACCCAGGGGCTTAGTGAGTATGTCGGCGGTGTTATCTTTGGACTGCACACGTTGTACGACGAGTTCACCAGTAAGGACCTGTTCGCGAACGTAATGATATTTCACTCGGATATGCTTGGTGTGTGAGTGCCACACGTGATCTTCGGCCAGTCTTGACGCGGCGTCGTTATTGCAGAGCAAAGTTGAGGGGCCAGAAGGAAGGTAACGTAACCCATCAAGTAATTGCCGAATGAAGATGGTCTCGTGCGCCGCGTCTTGTAGGGCCATATATTCAGCATAACATGACGAGTCAGCGACGGCGGGTTGTTTTCGAGAGCTCCAAGAAATCATGCCGGCGCCGAGTGTGAAGCAGTAGCCACCAATTGAGCGGCTGGTCTCTATACAGTTCGCATAGTCCGAGTCTGAATAGCCAAGCAGTTTTAATTGGTTGAAGCCACCGAGTTGTAGGCAGAAGGATCGTGTGGTTTTGAGATAGCGGAGGACGCGTATGGCGGCGGACCAATGTTCCGGTCGATAGCAGTCACAAAAGGAGGCGAGTCGGCCGACGGCGTAAGAAATGTCGGGGCGGGTGGCGACAGCAATATACATGAGGCTGCCGACCAGAGAGCGATAAGGCGTGCGAGCAATCCAGTCAGTGATATCCGAAGGTATGGGAGTTGTTTTGTCGGGGCGTTGTAGTTGTAAGCCGGCTATCATTGGGGTGTCTACCGGATGAGCAGAAGATTGACCGAATTCTTCAACGATGCGATCGATGAGTGCCGTTTGAGATAGGGATATAGTGCGTTTGTTGCGATCGCGGGTGATGCCAATTCCTAGGGCGAATTTGGGTGAGCCCAAGTCCGAGATTTCCCATCTGGAGGTTAGCTCAGATTTGAAGCGGTCTATTTCATCTGGTGAGGAAGTGGTGGCAATGATATCGTTGACATGAACAACGAAAATTATGGTTCCAGTTGGAGTTTGTCTTCGATACACGCACCACTCGCACGCGAGACGTTCGAATCCCCAGCTCAGGATGGCAGCGTTGAAAGTCTTGTTCCAAATCCTACTCGCTTGCTTCATACCATAGATGCTTTTCATCAATCTCATCACCCAATCCTCCTTGCCGTCCTCCTCGAAGCCCTCCGGTTGTTCCATGTACATCGTTTCGTCTTCAGGTAGGATGCCGTGTAAGAATGCCGTCTTTATGTCGAATTGGCGGAGATCCCAATCGAGGGTTGCGGCGATGTGAAGGACGGCGCGGAAAGATTCAAGTCGTACAGTGGGGGCGGTTGTCTTGTCGTAGTCGATTCCATATCGTTGAGCGTATCCCTTCGCGACGTATCGCACCTTGTAGCGAATGACTTTACCTGCGTCATCACGCTTCTTCTTGCAGACGAGTTTTCCTTTCAATGGTCGTTGGCCGCGTGGGACGTCACTGCGGGGAACGAGGGTGAAAACATTCAGATCCGCCAAGCTCTTGAGTTCCTCTCGACCACCGGCGATCCAGTATTCCCTCTCGGGCGATGCGAGGGCTTTGGCCCATGACGGTTCGTCGTCGAGGTCTAAGACCGGCTCGATGGTACCTTCAGCCATAGCGGCGAGGACCTCGTCCGCTGTGGAGTAATCATGTCCTGTGCGAACGTCTATTGGGATCAAGTCATGTGAGTCGCGCAAGGGGGAGAATAGAGTAATGAAGGCCGATGCGTGGTCATCAAGAGGGGTCGTACGCCTGCCGAATCTCTCCTCCTGTCGACGGACGCAAGAGGAGCGGACGTCGGCCATAGCGGCAGAAAGTCGGGAGCTCGGCGCGAGACCATCGTTGGATGTGGATCGGGAAGCAGGGACGGGAATGCGGGAAGAGCGACGCAAGGGAAGGGGCGCGGGAGGTGGTACTAATGCCTGACCCAACGTGGCCCACCGATCTCATTCTCGACAGAAGTAAATCCAATTGGGAAGACTGGAACCTCAGACTCGGATATGTGGTTGACAAGCAAGCCTTTACGGATTGGCTGGATGGAAGCATTCCATGCCCAGATCCGGCTGTTCATTCCAGAGGGGCCCAAATTTGGAAGACTAATGATCGCGCTCTTCGCGCCTTCATCATGGAACGCATATCCAGAATCGATCTCGATTTCGTTCGAAGACTCCCCACCGCTCATGAAGTCTACGAGAAGCTACGCAAACGTCACGAGCAAGTTGGCATACACGCTCAAGTTCTTCTCATCAAAGAGGCCCTTAGCATTCGCTACCGGCGCGACACTCCCCTTGTCATTACCGCAAACAGAATAAAGCAACTGTGGGAACGGATAATCAAGATGGGGAACTTCGACAATGACAAACTTCTTACTATACTCCTCTTGAATGGGCTAAGCGAAGACTTCCCGCAACTCCAATCGGTCATTAACGGCCTCCTTAATCAAGCTGGGTTCTCATCAGATAAGGTCATGGAACGCTTTGAGGACGAAGATTCCCTCCAAGACCGTCGTGCAGAAGATGGGGTCACGAATACTGCCCTGGTCGCGAATCCACAGACAAAGAGCAACACCAACACCAGGCCAATCTGCTCCAACTGCAAGCGTAGCAATCACCAGACTGATTTTTGCATCTTACCGGGTGGGAAAATGGCAGGAAAATCGATTGAAGAAGCCCGCACAGCCCAACGTGCTGCCTCGGGCAAGCCGCCGCGTGCTCCTCGCTCACAGGCAACGGCCGCGCCGTCTACAGTACAAGTCGCTCAGGCTGCCACCCCCGGTAATTTAATCACAACCGCGCCCGCGCCTCTCGGCGGACCGATTATATTCAATGGACAAACATATATGCTGGTCCCCCAAGCCCCTCAAGCTGTTCCTACATTACCCGCTGAGAGCACGGGCCTCACCGCGACTACGTCTGCCGACCTCGATATCCCAATGAGCGAATGGGACATGATGGAATACAGAGCTCTGCTAGCCAGTGAAGCCAGTCCCCCTCTCGCCTCTCTCGATTGGGCTGCATACACGCGCAAGGCTAACGACGACGCGAACGATTCACCCTTCATCCTTGACACGGGTGCCACATGCCATATCTCGCCTACACGATCCAACTTCAAGTCATTCTCACCAATTCCGAACCATCCTGTGAAAGGCCTTGGTGGCACTTCCGTCTTCGCGGTCGGTGTGGGATCTGTTGATCTACGCATTGCAGGGGGGCACAAACTCACGCTCCGGAATGTGCTCTACATTCCAAACGCTACTGTTCGCCTCATCTCTGTTCTCTCTCTCAGCCGCGAAGGGGGATACGCTTGTCACTTCGACTCCAACACCTGTTGGATTACGAACAAGAGCAACACGGTCATCGCACGCGGCGCCATCTCTCCCTCTCAAAAGCTCTATACACTTTCCATACCCCGTCCAGCGTATGCTCTGACTTCGCAGATCCCTGCCTACCCAATGGCATTGTACGCTCAACGCATTCCGGATGTCGAAACTTGGCATCGCCGACTCGGCCATTGCAACGTCCGCACAATAGTGGACATGGCTCGCTCTCAGGCGGTCCAAGGTATGCCGATTGATCTATCCAATTCTCCCCCGAAATGCGATCATTGCATCATTGGGAAACAGACGCGATCATCGGTCCCAAGTATACGTGAGGGGAGGAAAGCGGAGAAACGTCTAGAAAAAGTTTTTGTTGACCTATGCGGCCCGATGCCGACTGCATCCAAAGACGGTGCACTGTATTCCATGAATATCATTGACGACTTTTCGAGTTATGTTTGGACGATCCCCCTGAAAGCCAAGAGCGATGCAGCGTCCGCGTTTCAGGACTGGCACCGCGCTGTCACTACCCAAACGGGCGAGAAACTCGTCTCATTCCTAACCGATAACGGAGAACTTGTGTCCAGAAATATGGAATTATGGTGCAAGTCCAACGGCATCGATCACCAGTTAACTGCCCCCTATACGTCTGCGCAGAATGGACGTGCGGAACGCCTACATCGAACCATCTTGGGTAAAGCCCGCGCCATGCGTTTCGCTTGCAACGCCCCCGCCAATCTGTGGGATGAGTTCGTCAGTACCGCGACATACCTCACGACCCTAACTGCTGCAACGGCGAACAATGGGAAGACTCCTTTCGAACTATGGCATGGCCGACAACCTTCCCTCACTCACCTACGCGAAATCGGGTGTCGCGCCTATGCCCTAACATTGACACATCAGTCGAAACTTGCGCATCGCTCCACCCCTTGCATCCTAATCGGATATGCACCCCATGCCAAAGCCTATCGACTTTGGGATCCATCCACTCGGCGCGTCTTTAACTCTTTCCATGTTACTTTCATCGAACATCTGCACTCCGCGCCTACCCCCCTCATGCCAGGCACAACCATGAATCTTTCCCCACCCCCTCCCCCTTCTTGGGACGCTCCCGCTCATCGTCCTCTTCCTTGTGAAACCTCCCCTTCCCCTTCTCCTTTTACGCCCTATTCTCCCTTCTCTTCTAATAACTCCACCTTCATACCTTCCGATCAAAATCCACCTTCTATTACTCAACCACCCTCAATTAGTATTACGCCTCCTTCATCTGCGCCTTCTCCTTCCGATACAACACCGCCCATCAATAACATAACAAATACGTCTCCACCTAATGTAGTTACACCGAATATAACGTCATCAAATGCAGTATTACGATTACCTACTTTACCTACGCATCCTCCTTCGATAACATCTCCCAATATTCCTCCCGACCCTCGTCCCGAGACCCCCCCCTCCCCTCCCTCCACTTTGTCATCCCTTACCCCCTCTCCACCTCCCGCGCCCCTTCCCTTGCGTCGCTCTTCCCGCATTCCCGTCCCTGCTTCCCGATCCACATCCAACGATGGTCTCGCGCCGAGCTCCCGACTTTCTGCCGCTATGGCCGACGTCCGCTCCTCTTGCGTCCGTCGACAGGAGGAGAGATTCGGCAGGCGTACGACCCCTCTTGATGACCACGCATCGGCCTTCATTACTCTATTCTCCCCCTTGCGCGACTCACATGACTTGATCCCAATAGACGTTCGCACAGGACATGATTACTCCACAGCGGACGAGGTCCTCGCCGCTATGGCTGAAGGTACCATCGAGCCGGTCTTAGACCTCGACGACGAACCGTCATGGGCCAAAGCCCTCGCATCGCCCGAGAGGGAATACTGGATCGCCGGTGGTCGAGAGGAACTCAAGAGCTTGGCGGATCTGAATGTTTTCACCCTCGTTCCCCGCAGTGACGTCCCACGCGGCCAACGACCATTGAAAGGAAAACTCGTCTGCAAGAAGAAGCGTGATGACGCAGGTAAAGTCATTCGCTACAAGGTGCGATACGTCGCGAAGGGATACGCTCAACGATATGGAATCGACTACGACAAGACAACCGCCCCCACTGTACGACTTGAATCTTTCCGCGCCGTCCTTCACATCGCCGCAACCCTCGATTGGGATCTCCGCCAATTCGACATAAAGACGGCATTCTTACACGGCATCCTACCTGAAGACGAAACGATGTACATGGAACAACCGGAGGGCTTCGAGGAGGACGGCAAGGAGGATTGGGTGATGAGATTGATGAAAAGCATCTATGGTATGAAGCAAGCGAGTAGGATTTGGAACAAGACTTTCAACGCTGCCATCCTGAGCTGGGGATTCGAACGTCTCGCGTGCGAGTGGTGCGTGTATCGAAGACAAACTCCAACTGGAACCATAATTTTCGTTGTTCATGTCAACGATATCATTGCCACCACTTCCTCACCAGATGAAATAGACCGCTTCAAATCTGAGCTAACCTCCAGATGGGAAATCTCGGACTTGGGCTCACCCAAATTCGCCCTAGGAATTGGCATCACCCGCGATCGCAACAAACGCACTATATCCCTATCTCAAACGGCACTCATCGATCGCATCGTTGAAGAATTCGGTCAATCTTCTGCTCATCCGGTAGACACCCCAATGATAGCCGGCTTACAACTACAACGCCCCGACAAAACAACTCCCATACCTTCGGATATCACTGACTGGATTGCTCGCACGCCTTATCGCTCTCTGGTCGGCAGCCTCATGTATATTGCTGTCGCCACCCGCCCCGACATTTCTTACGCCGTCGGCCGACTCGCCTCCTTTTGTGACTGCTATCGACCGGAACATTGGTCCGCCGCCATACGCGTCCTCCGCTATCTCAAAACCACACGATCCTTCTGCCTACAACTCGGTGGCTTCAACCAATTAAAACTGCTTGGCTATTCAGACTCGGACTATGCGAACTGTATAGAGACCAGCCGCTCAATTGGTGGCTACTGCTTCACACTCGGCGCCGGCATGATTTCTTGGAGCTCTCGAAAACAACCCGCCGTCGCTGACTCGTCATGTTATGCTGAATATATGGCCCTACAAGACGCGGCGCACGAGACCATCTTCATTCGGCAATTACTTGATGGGTTACGTTACCTTCCTTCTGGCCCCTCAACTTTGCTCTGCAATAACGACGCCGCGTCAAGACTGGCCGAAGATCACGTGTGGCACTCACACACCAAGCATATCCGAGTGAAATATCATTACGTTCGCGAACAGGTCCTTACTGGTGAACTCGTCGTACAACGTGTGCAGTCCAAAGATAACACCGCCGACATACTCACTAAGCCCCTGGGTCGTGCCGACTTCCACCGCCTACGTCACTATCTGGGTCTCCGCTCTACCGGTGACGAACCCTCCTGATAGTGAGGAGGAGCAACTCCATCGCTTTACGCGTCACTTCCCCACTTATTAATTTTTCGTGTGTCTCATGGTTCCCACTTTATTTTCGTCATCTTCCCACTTTATTTTCGTCATCTTATTTTTCCGCTCGGACACCACTTCACGCGAATTCACGTATATATATACACATATAATCGTCCAGTATGTAACTGTCGAGGAGGAGTGTTGGAGTGTCACGAGGTACTATACATCACGACACTTACTACTGTACATCACGTGACGGGACACATAAACGCGTACTGGCATCCATACGTTGTTTCCCTCAGTTTCTTCCACACTTCGAGGAACTGAGGGTACGTTGATCTGTTTACCAATTATTACCTTACTCATTAGCCTTCCACAATAGCGTGGTTAGGTGATTAATACAGTTTCTTCCACACTTCGAGGAACTGAGGCGTGGTTAGGTTTAGACTTCATGAGCGGTGGGGAGTCTACGAACGAAATCGAGATCGATTCTGGATATGCGTTCCATGATGAAGGCGCGAAGAGCGCGATCATTAGTCTTCCAAATTTGGGCCCCTCTGGAATGAACAGCCGGATCTGGGCATGGAATGCTTCCATCCAGCCAATCCATAAAGGCTTGCTTGTCAACCACATATCCGAGTCTGAGGTTCCAGTCTTCCCAATTGGATTTACTTCTGTCGAGAATGAGATCGGTGGGCCACGTTGGGTCAGGCATTAGTACGCGTTCGGTAAGGAGTATCCCATTCACGAAGACGTTTCGTGCTTGATCTCCAGATGGAGTACTGGAGGATGGAGTGCCGGAGCCAGTCCCAGACGTGCCACCGCCAGTTCCAGAAGGAGTGCCTGAGGGGGGAATGAGTGCGCCGCCAGTCCCAGATGGGGTTCCCGAAGCTGGGGTGGATAACGTCGCACTAGGATCCGTCCCGCCAGACGCCATAGTAGAGTTTGGAGTCGAGTAGTATTAAGGGAAGATATATGAGTGGTTGAACAAGTCTTGGAGTGTAGGAAACTTATTTGCGGCTAGGACGTCGGATTATGGACGGGCAGCAGGGCCCATAACCTGTTAAGAGCTGCATAATATGACCAGACTGTGGTTTGAACCCAGGCCTTCTGGATATATACCAGGTGCTCTACCAACTGAGCTACCTGACCTTGAGTTAGTGAGGTGGATAGTTTTATATGCCCTGATCTGGTTCCACCTCTTCGGGGTAACCATACTGGAACATTTATGTCCAGGTCATGTGACAGATTACTAATCCAACACTCCCCCTTAATCTGACACATTTGCACTGACAGGGCCCATAACCTATAGAAACCTAACCACGCCTCAGTTCCTCGAAGTGTGGAAGAAACTGTATTAATCACCTAACCACGCTATTGTGGAAGGCTAATGAGTAAGGTAATAATTGGTAAACAGATCAACGTACCCTCAGTTCCTCGAAGTGTGGAAGAAACTGAGGGAAACAACGTATGGATGCCAGTACGCGTTTATGTGTCCCGTCACGTGATGTACAGTAGTAAGTGTCGTGATGTATAGTACCTCGTGACACTCCAACATAGTGGCGTTCCACACACAGATTGTTTCGTCGAGCGAGCCTGAGACGATGCGCTGGCCATCTGGCGAGAATGCCACAGACAAGACCGAATCCATGTGTCCAGTAAATGGGCCTGCCTCTGTCTCTCCCGTTGTGGCGTTCCACACACGAATTGTTCGATCAAGCGAGCCTGAGACGATGCGCTGGCCGTCTGGCGAGAATGCTACAGACCAGACCCAATTCGAATGTCCAGTGAATGGGCCTGCCTCCATCTCTCCCGTAGTGGCATTCCACACTCGAATTGTTTGATCGGTCGAGCCTGAGACGATGCGCTGGCCATCTGGTGAGAGCGCAATGGAAGGGACCCTACCCCCAACATCTGAAATCACCATCTCCAATGACGGCCAATCAGACAATCGCCCACGTTCCACGCGTAACACCCGAGGAAATGAGCTCAAATAATGTTTTGAGATAAGAGAGCCAGTCGGCGAAAATGGTAGAGCAGAAAGATAGACGTGTGGAGCACTCTTTGCTACAGCCATCCCGAAATACCGTACAAACATAGAGGCATCATTGACGAACGACCTGAGTTTCTCTAGGTCTTTTTGAGAAACCTGCTGCGATTGTAGCAATTAGTGGTTCGCCTTCCTCATCGAATCGACAATTCCACTTACACCTTGACTAGACGCTAGCCACACATTCAGAGCGGACAACGCTGGCGAAGCAAGACGCATGTTGTTCGTCACGCTAAGGGCCTCCAGCCAAAAGAGAAATTTCTTCTCAAAGAAAGTTCGAAGTTGGACAAACAGCTCGTTTTCAAAGTCAATATGTTCCAAATGATCGTCCCAGAAACGACAGGCATACAACAGAGCAGGTGGGATGTGACTATCAACGCGAGAGCGAAGGTCTTTAACGTCTTTGTTGGCAAGATATGATGACTCGAGATTGCAGATGTTAAATTTGAGGTCTTTGAGCAGTAGACCGAGACAGGAATGGGCTAATTGACGGTGAGCGTCACGAAGGCCGACACAAAATTCGTTGCTCCTCTTTTTATTTGTGAGGAAATCGCGGAATGATGTATGGAGAGGGATGATGGGAAGGGTTTCATCGGATGAACTGACATTACTCAACAACGAGCCGAGGCAGCGGAGCAATCTAATAACTGCTGCACCGTCGTCGTCACCGTCGTTGTCGTTGTCGTCGTCGTCGTCGTCGTCGTCATTGTCGGAGCCGTGTCGTCGCAGAGTGGTCAGGGAGCGGATACTGAGGGGTTCAATTGAAGTTATGAGCTGTCCCACGACAGAGCGAAATAGAAGCCGAGCTTCTTGGTCTGTGAGGTATCCTTCAAGGACGTCTTTGTATAACTCATCCAACGGGTCTTGTCCATCGCGATTTGTATTGGGTTTCACTAGATAGTTTATACACTTCTTCTTGCTATAACCAAAGCGTCCGGGAGGATCTAGGATGAATCGACTGGCAACCGCTGCCCACTGAAACAAGCCCTCTGCTTTTATTGCCAATGCGTCGCCATATTTTCTGAACTCGTCTGAAGGGAGCCTCTTCCGAAGAAAGGCAAGAATATCTTCGTGCGTTTTAGCAGCTAGCTCGGAATCCTTCATGTGTTTGATCCTGACTGAAGGCGCTCCAACAAGCGCAGACTCGATGCCATCCTCTGGTCTCGAGGTGATAAGCACACGGAAGTTCGATGGGAGTCTGATGAGGTTTTTAGCGAGAAATGTGTGTAGTCCCGTTCTACCAGTTGCGTCCCCACTCTCGTCCAGGGCATCGATGACGACAAGAATAGGACCGACGATGTGCAGGTCCTTAAGCGGTTCTAGGATAAGGGACTGAAACAGGGTATCATAGTCACGTGTGCCAACGCGAAGAGAGGAATTGTCCTTCACGACCGATCCAAGCGCAGTTTTAAACGAGGGATAGCGGTCGGAGAGATCGCGAGCAAGAGTTGTGAAGAGGTGATAAGCCTCCCGTTTAGATTGCTCCTTCCGCAAAAAGATAAAGGATGACGTAAGACGATGCATTTTGTCGAAGCGACGCGCGATCTCATGCGCAATCGATGACTTTCCCGTGCCCGCTTGCCCGAAAAGAACGAGACTACGCTCCGAGGCGGGGTCGTTCACCCAATTGGAAATGAAGTCTAGGAAGGCCGTGCGTGTTCCCGTAAGACAGCCCTTGTCGGGTGTGAATCGCGAGCCTGTCCTATATGGGATTTCTCCGATTTTCCTATCTAGTTCTATACCGATTATCGGATTAATTACTCCACAAACCCGCAAGTCATCAGGGCTACGTACCGGCGTCTGAAACTTGTCTTGACACCCACTTAAGCTGAGTAGATATCCCGTCCACCTTGGCTGAAAGTATTCCCACGCCGTCTAGAATTTGGAACGCAGTTATCTCCGTAGTGATGGTTGCATGATCAAAGAAGGCTCTTCGATGCTCGACAAGGGCGGCGGACAAGTCCTCAATATCTTTGGCAACTCCTCCGCCCATATTCTTGAATGTCCGCCTCCCTAAAAACCACACGTTTACACCGGCAAATGGAGAAGATGAAGACAACATACAGAACTGCGAGTCCTTTGCATACGATTGGATAAAGTCACTGCAACTACAGACGTCCCGCAGCATGAGGGTAAGAATCTCGGCCTGCTTGGAGTCGGGCTTGATGGATCTCAAAGTGTCTTCATGGTGCGCGAAATCAAATGCGTCGTGCATGGCTTCAAGAAGAGTTAGGACATTTTCGTCACGTTCATACTGTCCTAGGAGTGTCTAGCACCCGAATAAACATGGGATAAGTGTTTCCTTCCGACAGAGTAACGCAAACAGACGCACCTCGGGGATCGCCGAAACTAAGCCATATGCCATCTTTGTAAATGGGTGGAGCTGAGAGCGAAAGTCGGCCCGGTTAAGGAGAGGAAAAATAGATATTGCACGCACCTCTGCAACCGCGCTTACAGTGTCCATCACCCACTTGATTCTACTAATAGCCCCTTTCCACGTATCCTTTCGCTCAATTGGCTTCTTAACTTCATCGGCGCGACGGAGAGCAATCTGAGCCCTTTCAGTAGGCGACATCTCTTCCTGGCCCTCTGGCATAGGTGTGCCAGTCTCGACGGGGAGGGGATCCGAAGGAGGTATAAGAGGTTCTGGGGCGGTGGATTGAATGGGTCCCCCGGAGTCCGGGACAATGGAGGGCTTAATAGATTTTTCAGCGGGGGAGCCGTCTGCTCTGGCCGGTATTCCGGGGGGGTTGTTGGGAAAGACTGGGGAAGCCATGTCCAGTGACACGGCGATCGTTAAGTAGAGCGTGACCGGCTGCGTCGACGTTCCAGCTTCCCCATCGCCATTACCGAAGACAAATGAAACGTCTACCCCCGGGATGTTCAGCTGGTTGAACAAGCGGAGTTTCTAACAAGATACGAACCACTTTGAGATATGACAGGTAATGTCATCTCATGCGTTCCGATAACGACATCAGGGTGTAAGTACCGCTTCTCATAAAGACACAGTATAAGATGTGAAGACCGTTGCGCAGAACTGAACAGAATTTCAACCGAAAATTAAGATTGAAAAAGGAAAGACCTACAAGGCACCAAGCGTCTGGTTCCATTGTACCGTCTGACCATCCATCTGGACGCTTTCCGTCTTCTTGATTGTCGCATGATTGGTTACAGTGACAAAGAATCGCCTCTTCAAACCAAACTGTTTCTTGATACGTGGAATATTGTGGGCTCTGAGGACTAGCAAAGAGAATAAACGGTTATCAAGGCATCGACGAGTTACAATTTAAGTACACACCGGTCACCTCGACGCGTAGCTGAAATAGGCTTCCCTGCGATCCGGCAATTTCGGTGCTATCAAAGGACTGTTCTTGAGCGGACATCGCTGCACAAAAAGAAGGAATCGACATACCCTCTTCCTGAGTTTTGCGATCCTGAGGGACCCGGGCTGGAATAGAGGGTCACTATCAAGAAGTCATTGATCAAACATCATCTACGCACGAATTCGGGGACATTTGCCGGTACTCTACATCTTGTGAAGCGGCCATACTGGATAGAAGAGTGTTTTGGGAATTAGAGTGATGGAGGTCGTATTGGCTCGGAGTGTGCGGTTCGGGCGTCTATGTATGTAAGCACTGGCACGCGCTGTCCGCATGATACCGCCCTGGCCCGCCCGACCCACGGTGTGGGATTTCGAATACTCCCGCGGCTGTCAAAGGTGTTGTCCAGGTTGGGAACAACGGATACCGTACTACCAGTTCAAGTTTACGTTGGCGTGGCCCTTATCCAGGAAGTATTTATGACTTCAATTACGATGGGAGGAGCATGTAGCTCATCGGTGACTGAGCTTCTATCGTTTATATATTGGGCCACCTAGTGTCCAGGGACATGCTTGGAAACCACAATATGTATTTCGACGCAAATTTACATCGTCAGAAACAACAGTACAGTCCTTAAAAATCGCTTCGACAGATAATCAAGATATTTCGAGAATGTTCCTTCCCGGGCATTGACACCCTGATCTCAAAACAAGGACCACGTTACACCAGAGATAATCACCGTGTTCGCAGAAGAAATCCCAAGCGTTTTCACAGACCCTTCGAAGGCTAGGTTTAGGTAGATGAATTGGCGTCCAGGAAAAAATCATTAGAGCACACTCACGAATGAACTAAATCATGTCATGGAAAGGACGTCAATGCAAAGTTTAAACAGGTGAAGGATACGAAAGAGAGCAACACACATAAGCAACGAAATCTCTGCCCGTGTAGTCGTCTTCATAAAAAACGATACGGTCGTTGTTGTAGCTCGCGTATTTTCCCTTACTAAGATCCGAGATCTTCTTGAAATATAAGGTACCCTTGACATCTTTAGCTCAGGTGTTAGCGGAGAGAAAGATGTTACTGAGTTCATAAAAATATGTACTCACCAACGTCGACATTTACGTTGTTCGCCAAAGTTAAGGCCGCCTTACGGGAAATTGAATCAGCGGTGAGCGAAATGTTGGATTCGTGGGTTCTCTTGTAGATTGTTGCGTTGGCGGAGCCAATATTGAGGTCTGTCCAGTTTCCATCTCTACCATACTGGGTATAGGCGACCATGCCCGTCGCGTCAACTGCATCATCCTGTAATCGACCAAAGGTTTTTCGTCAAGCCAAGCGGAAAAGGGGAAAAGTACGCACGGGATCTTCGCCAATGAACTGACGCAATAGAGATGTATTATTAGTGAACTCAGAGATAGGAACAGCGTGCGGCAAACCTCAGCATAGGTGTCACTCTCTTTCGAGGTGTAGAACTTGATGCGGACGTAGACTTTACTATTCTCCACGACTTTGAGAACCTTGGCCTTGACACTTCCAGTCATGTCTGAGGCCGCATCGTAGTAGAAGATACTGTCGGGATCTTCATGACGCCAGAGCAAAACACCATGAAATATCGCAATTATATCTAAGTAAAGGAAAACGGACCTTTGCCGATATAGGCGGAGTCGGTGAACTCTTTGCCGATTTCTGGAACTTCAACCCTGAGTGCTTGGTGAACGGTATTACCGACGGTATTCTTGAAGAAGAGGGCCGCCGCCGACGTAGCGTGGTTGTATGACCTCGTGGGGTTTGGCATGCTTGCTGTGAGTAGTAATGAAGGGGACAACTCGAGGTATGAGTATGAGTAAAACTTGAAAATCTTCGTCGGCTCTTTATACGTCTGCACTCCCAAGTCCTATGCCTTCGATACAAAATTTTCTAGTCTCCTAATCGATCTATTCCTTGAAAAATAGGCATACTGCAGAGTCTCAGAAGCGATCCCGAGAGTATTCCGAGAAGTAGATATATTTTCGAATTGCGCCAAGTTTCCCAGCACTGGGACGTCGCCACCATCAAATGATCAGCTCCATACCTGGAAAGCGCTTCCTTCTGTGAGTGGGAACTTAGAGCATCTGTCTACTAGGTGCCAGAGTGTCAATGGAAATGAGATCTGGGGTTGAACGGCCCGGGCATCATCAGGTGGCGCGGTCACCGGTCTAGTCGTGAGCTATCCCGGCCACTGACATTACTGCACATGTGACGCTGAATTCAGCATCTAACATGAACAAAATGCCGATACGACTCGGCATCGAAATTTTCGAAGGTTGTCGGCCACTGTATGCCAATGCATCCACTCTTGTTCTCCCTATTAAGACAAAATAGGGCATAAAATAGTACGTAGTACAATGAGCTTTTTGCTATGGCGCTTATCCGGACAATAATCTTGACCGGTAGAGAGCAGTCATGCGACTACGCGACCTTGGTTCCGTCATTATGATGGCACAAAGCAGATGCTCTGTCTTGTTCCACAACTAAATCGATCGGAGTATGCACATGAAATGATGAACTCAGGCGTGGGCCCACTCAGTGAACCTGAACTGGTCATTTCCTTGGCGCTCCATGTCAATTCCGAAATTTCAGGGTATACCCTAGCACCTTCCGTCCTTCTCTGGTTGTCGATACATACGCGAGGGTTCTCAGATTTTTACATGGCGCTGCAAGTTCATTTCCACAGCGATATCATCACTTGCAGGTAACAGGCATTTCTTTCGCCATCTGGTTAGTTCACGACTTGACAGCTGCTTTTGTATCGATACTGGGCCTATTCTGATTGCGCAACTATAAAGAATCCTTGGGCGCAGACGAGACCTTGGATGAGACCGGTTAGTGCCTCCCCTTCCATTTTTCTGGCGAGGGGGCGGTTGCCAGTCAGAGGTCCTGAGCAGTCTTCTCTCGACAGAAAAACAATACGATACGATAGATCGTCTGAACTTTGGCAGTCTTGGGTGTCGCACCATAATGCCTTTCAAATGCGGCTGTGCTCCAAAGTTCTTCAAAAGGTAGCACCTTTGTTTGATGCTGATCGAGTACCCTAATTCAATCGGTGGTCAGGCCTTTCCCTAGCACCGAGGCATCGAAGCAACGATGTACCCATTTAAGTGTATTCGGAGACCTTGCATATGAGAGCCGGATCCCATCGACGTTAATCAAGCTGATTCGGAAAGACTGCGGAACCAGGCGGGGTCAAGTAAATCGGTGTGAGAAATGGTGAACAGCCTTTATTATTGCCACGAAGCGATCAGAAGCGTGCCGAGTACTCTGATAGGTCAAAAGGGCATCATAAGACAATACGGCGCAAACGGTTGCTAAATTTGTACCTCATTAATTACACCACGCTTGGGCAGCCCTCCTCGAGATCCTCAATTGACCGCAGCACCTCCGACATTGGCTACACGTGTCGGTTCTGCGCGTTATCCCTGACCCCCCCCCCCCCCCCCCACTGTTGCCCGTGTCCTATATTTCCTCCATCTTCATCAGCACGTTTTGGCTTCGCGCGTCCGGCTTCGCCTTTCTAGCATCGATGTATGCTCGCAAGCCGGGAACCTAGGTCAATACGGTCTACCTCACCATCCAGGTCTGCGTGCGTAGTCCAGTTAACTTTTCCTTCGTCCGCTTCCAGCCTCAGTTTCCGCCTCCCGAGACCACGTTCTATATCTCGTCAAACTGTGTCCACGACTCGGAGTCCGACACGATTTAAAGCGAGAACGTGGACATCACCGACGAACCTGTCATTGCAGTTGAAGTATGGTAGGAGCGATTGCCCTGTTTCTTGCAGCACCAGAGGTGGGGCCAAGCATGCTAGCACTATGCTAGGTTCGGACTGAATCAGTGCGCATTCCCAATATTTTTCGACTGGAGACGGCTCAGTCGGTGCCCCAACTACCAAGCTTATACTATCCACGAAAGATGCGAGTACTGGCAGGTGAACGACGTTTGAACGTTACGAGCATCAAACGGTATCAGCAGCATTTATGAACGCGTCATGAGGAAAGGAAGTCGGAGTCAAGTGAGAAGTGTAATTGTAATAGTATGAGTCCAAGAAATTGCGACCGAAGCCGAAAGCGAAGGTGATAACACTGGCAGTAACCAGAGGCAAAAGACGTGCCAGTGGTATGTAGTACTACTATGTGGGTACCTTCCCTTGTGACGTCGGGCTTCGAGCGCTCGTGCTCGATCCGAGAATGCAGCCGACCAACATAACATCGAAACCAAATCAGACAACAATAATAAAATGAGAGAGTATGAAGCGTTCACATCTTGGGGCGTCGCATGATGGTATGTATTCTGCTCACCGCTCGACCGAGATATCTTGACCGGAACACCGGCCCGCGCTATTCTCGCCGGATCTGAAAGAATGCATAGAACAAGTTGTTGTAGTAATTCTATCTAGGTGTTAATACAAGTACCCCAACTGCAACCGTGTACGAAAGTAGAAAGATCCAGGCGAGTTTCGTGTTCGCCCGCAACCCAGATATCACTTGGGCGGTGAAGATTCATCCTATGTAACGGCGGGATCCACATTAAAAGTTCATTGTTGCTACCACATATCCATCCCTCGTCGCTTATCTTGGATTGATCAGTGAAGTCAACCCGTCCAGTAGTTTCCATCTTGCCAGTTGTAACGTCCAACATACGAGTTGATCCATATCCCGATGAGACGATGCGCTGGCCATTGAATGCCACAGACAAGACCCGACCTGTGTGCCCACTGAACGGGCCCGCCACAGTCTCTCCTGTTGTGGCACTATACACACAAATCGTTTGATCGTCCGAGCCTGAGACGATGCGCTGACCATCTGGAGAGAATGCCACAGAGTTGACCGCGTCTGTGTGCCCACTGAATGGGCCTACCGTTGTCTCTCCCGTCGTGGCACCCCATACACGAATGGTGTGATCAAGCGACCCTGAGACAATGTGTTGGCCATCTGGAGAGAACGCCACAGACATGACCTCAGCTGTGTGCCCACTGAATGTGCCCGCCACTGTCTCTCCCGTCTTGGTATTAAACACACGGATTGTGTGATCCAAAGAGCCCGAGACGATGCGTTGGCCATCTGGAGAAAATGCTACAGACTCGGCGGGTTCCGTGTGTCCGGTAAATGTGCCTGCCACCGACTCTCCTGTTGTCACATTCCACACACGAATTGCTTGATGGTGTACATGATTGGTGTAAGGGCCTGAGGCGACGTACTGGCCATCTGGAGAGAACGCAACAGACGTGACGTAATCTCGGTACCCATTAAAAGGGCCTGCCACCGTCTCTCCTGTTGTGGCGTCCCACACACGAATTGTATGATCGGCCGAGCCTGAGACGACGCGCTGGCCATCTGGAGAGAATGCCACAGACATGACCCGACCTTTGTGTCCACAGAATGAGCCTGCCACTGTCTCTCCGGTCATGGCATTCAACACACGAATTGTATAGTCATCTGAGCCTAAGACGACGCGCTGGCCATCTGGAGAGAATGCCACAGCGTTGACCCAATATTTGTACCCACAAAATGGGCCTGCCACTGTCTCTACCGTTGCGATATTCCACACACAAATTGTTGAATCCCATGAGCCAGAGACGATGCGCTGGTCATCAGGGGAGAACGCCACAGACGTGATCAGATTTGAGTGCCCACTAAATGGGCCCACCACGGTCTCTCCGGTCATGGCATCCCACACACGAATTGTTAGATCCCAAGAGCCCGAGACGACGCGCTGACCATCTGAGGAGAATGCCACGGATGCGACCAACTCCGTATGTCCACTAAATGGGCTTGCTACTGCCTCTCCCGTTGTGGCGTTCCATACACGAATTGTATGATCTGCCGAGCCTGAGACAACGCGCTGGCCATCTGGAGAGAAGGCCACAGACAGGACCCGATCCCTGTGTCCACTGAATGGACCTGCCACCGTCTCTCCTGTTGTCGCATTCCATACACGAATTGTTTGATCATCTGAGCCCGAGACAATGCGCTGGCCATCTGGGGAGAACGCCACACACCCAACCCAATTCACGTGCCCACAAAATGGATCTACCACTAACTCTCCTGTTCTGGCGTCCCACACACGAATCGTTTGATCGGATGAGCCCGAGATAATGCGCTGGCCATCTGGGGAGAATGATACAGTCTTGACCGAATCCGTGTGCCCACTAAATGGGCCTACCACGAGCTCTCCCGTCATGGCATCCCACACACGAATTGTTTTATCAAGTGATCCAGAGACAATGCGCTGACCATCTGAGGAGAATGCCACGGATGCGACCAACTCCGTATGTCCACTAAATGGGCTTGCCACTGCCTCTCCCGTTATGGCATTCCACATCCGAATTCCTCCGGAGTCAGAGCACGAGACGATGCGCTGGCCATCTGATGAGATTGCAAAGGAACGGACAGGACCACCAACATTTGAAATCACCATCTCCGATGATGGCCAATGAGACAACCGTCCACTTTCGACGCGCAGTGTTCGACGAAACATACTCGAATAATGCATAGAAACGAGAGAGCAAGTCGGCGCAAATGGCAAAGTAGAAAGATAGACATGGGGTGCACTCTTTGCCATCGCTATCCCGAAGTATCGCACAAACGCGATACCGTCATTAATGAACGCCGTCAATTTCTCTAGCTCTGTCGATGAGACCTGTTGCGACCGTTCTCATTAGTTGTGTCTGTCTCACAGAATTGATTGCTCAGACTTACACCTTGACCAGAGGCTACCCACACATTCAGAGACGACAACGCTGGCAAAGCAAGACGCAGATCGCCTACCAAGCTGAGCGCCTCCAGCCAAACAGAAATTTCGTCTCA